>CAKALU010039520.1:0-43220 GCA_916700995.1 Hozukius guyotensis
GCTCTAATACCGAGATTAGGCTGCAAATATTATTAGTTCACATTTGGGCTTCATGAATATTGCCAGGCTGCATTGTGGAGCCTGGACCAAGGCTCTGAATAAGATGTGTGTATTAATGCATGTGTGTGCTGTGTATTTATCATGTTGTAGGAACAAACGTCCAGTGCCCCAAAAATATACCATTTATTTTAAGATTAAGATTTGCTCTGAGGGAAACAATTCCTCAAACATAAGTGACATGGAACAAAGATTATGTTCTGTCAAGGTTAGGATAAGCCTCGAGGGAATAAATATGAATCAATACAATATCCTCGCAAGTACACTAGTATAAGTCTGTGTCGATCTGTGTACTTACTGTATACAGTATGTAATGATGTATCTGAATTTTTGACTTTGGGACAAACTGTCCTCCTCTCTGTTGTCTGATGTCCCAGTTTATCTATCTTTAAACCAAAACAAATTATTTTTCTATGATGGAAAAAAAAAAACACCAGAGACTTGTTTGTATGTAAGAGGTGATCGAGCTCTACCCGACATAACACTTCTCACAATGCAATATCACGAGAAAACAACCTGAAAACACCAAAACCACCCAACCACCCGAGGGAGAACATTTCATTAATATATCATTCACTCTCTCTCTAGTACAGATGGTGCATTCACTCTAGTCATTCAGCTTATACATTTGATCACAAATTACTTAGAATTTTTGTTTTTTTTAATTTTTTTTTTTTTTTGAATTGTTATATTGTACTGTATTTGAAACTGTTTTACTCTATAGGCAAAAACTTGATCTAATAACATTTTTAGGAAACAATTCAATTTTTAAAAATAAGTTAAAGAAACACTTGTATGTAATAACAGGACTCAGGTCAAACTGTGTTGGTTGCAGATTTACCTGCCGTAGTTATGCACAAACATGTTTTTTTACATACAATAAGTGATTATAACTCACATTTCAAGTGTGGTCACTTAAGGCTGGCCCACACTAAAAGATTTTTCTAATCTTAACAAATGTTGAAAATGTGAGAGACCCCACACATAACGACATGCTATGTTAAATTGAACAGTTTGGTTCCTATAGTGTGTGGAGAGCAACGATTTGGCCAAAACAGCACACCACACACTAACAGAATCATGAACAATAAGAAAAAAACAGAAATATCGCAAAAAATCTCTCACGATCAAATGTGACTTTATTGTAAACAAACATGGTGGACGACGTGCAGGAAGAATTAGCGATGTTAGTTTTTGCAGTACTTTGCACTGAAAATTCACAAAGGACGGATGGATGGATGAAGTCAAGGAGACACATTAAACAAACACTTGTGTTGTTGCCACAAATTAATAAGTTGTTTTTCCCATTTCTGAGGTCCATCTCGCTACTACTTTATGCTTCACCTTTTGCATTAGCACATGCATTAGCACATGCATTAGCTGTGGCCACCATGACGGCGGTGGTTGTCCTTCCACTTCAGTCAGCTCGGTTTTCAATTGGCTATCGTTCTTTCCCACGTGACTGCGTCATCGGCTGTCCTCGGGGTTCCCCACACACAACAGGATATCCGATCGTAAATATTGAACATGTTTAATATTTACGATTTGAAATCGGTGCGGCCAGGATGGACTTCCGAGCCGATCGGGGGATGTAAAAAACACTCTTAACATACCTCACACCACAGGAATATCTGGAAAGATAATCTTTAGAACCATCAAAGAATTGGGGCTTTGCTGACCATTGTCGGGAGGAGGGAATGGGCTCAAAATCAGCTTGATTCTCGTGTAGTGTGTACCCGGCATTAGTTTTACCTCCAAATCAGCGGTGTAGATAATCTGGCTGAATTTGAGGTTTATTTCTAAACTCCAAAACAATGGGACTACATGCAGCTCTGTACCTACTATACGTTGAGTGTCTACGTCTGCATACGCGGTCTACAAATGTGCAGACAGCATGCTTGTAGGGCGCTACTTGGATGTCTGCATAAATGCATGAAGTATAGAATTGCCTCGAGAGCTTGTGTTGCTGCCGTGTTGAATGCGGTGATGTTTTTTTCCGTCTTTGGATTTCAGCAATTAATTTCAGGAGCAAAATGTTCTTATAATGAGTAGAAATGACAACCAAAACTACAACAATAAGACTTAGCTCTATAAAAAAAATCCTTCAAAGGTATCCTGTGGAGTTTTTGTCTGTGCTCTATAGCGCATGTGTCCTAGATTAATTTGTCCTGTGCACACGCATGAGGCATGAGGACGCACATGTATGCAATACACACTCCTGCCAATGGTTTCACACTATCCCACTGATCTACAGGTGACGGTAATGTGCCAAGAAATGCAGAAGTGTACTAGCAAAGGCAGGGAGGAAGAAGAGTGCAGGCTAGTAAACATGGATGTAAACTATAACTAAAAATGAACTAAAAAAATCTGCTTTGCAAATGTTTTATGAGGAAGAAAATGTACTTAACACGTTTGTTAGACCTGTAACTCTGCATGTAATGAATACATAACTTTAGTTTGTTTACAAGAAAACTCCACAGAGCACTTTTAACATGGAAATAAGAAATTGAGAGGTTAAATAAGACTCAAGCAGCAGGTCGTCACATCGAACAGGATGAAAAGGAACGAAGCAAAAGTGTAAAACTGACAGTTGAGAGTAAAGTTGTAGAGTGAAACAGAATTAGTAGATGTGTCGTCAGGACATCTTTGACCTTTGACCTGGACCCCTGCTGCTGACCTCTTTTCTGTTTGTCCAAATCTGTTCCTTAAACAGCATTCCTCTGTACAGTGTGTGTGTGTGTGTGTGTGTGTGTGTGTGTGTTGTGGTCACTGCTGGTCACATGCTGTTTGCAGCTGCACGTCCACAGAGACGCTGTGAGGCTCTGAACCCTAAACGGAAATTGATGGAACAGATGTGTCACGTATCAACTCCTCACCTCTGGACTTCATCACTGCTCGCATCTGAGGAAGAGCTGTGAAGAGGAACAGTTTTTGTGTGATAATAAATATCACACAAGAATAAAACAATACAAAAAATATATTTCTTGAATTTCCCTTTTTGCAGTGTACACAGCTAATGTTTGACGATTTAAAAAAAAAAAATATATATATAGTTTATTCTTTATTTATTCAGGGGAAGTTCACTGAGAGCAATGCTCTCTTTTTCAGGAACGCCCTGATCACATTCACACAATTACACATTCACACCTGGAAGCTGCCCAGTACAACCACAGTCTGATCTGCTGGCCACTGAGCAGCTCCACTGGAGCGGTTGGGGTTAAGTGCCTTGCCCAAGGGTACCTCAGTGGTGGTAATTAGGGAGGGGCAAGAGCTGCTTTTTCACTTTCACCACCCATATTTATCCTGCCAGACCGGGGGATTGAACCGGAGACCACAAGCTTGCTTAACACAAAGTATGAGGAATAACTTTTCGTAAGATCGTACAAACCGTTGTATGAGGATATGTTGCTCAGGTTAAGGTTTGGTTAGGGTTAAAAAAAATACTTGGTTAGGTTTAGGGCAACATTGTGGTTTGGTTTACTACTAATGTTAGGGGAGCTTTCGTTGTCATGGTTACACAAATAAACAAGTTCGGGAAAGATAGTTAAGAAAAACAGCAAGCTGCGATATCTCATGTCTGTTGTTTTGTTGACCCATCTATCCACCTAGACCTCCTCCTCCCTATGCAGACTTTGTCACTCTATTCTAACGTCATCTTTGCTGCTGTTATAATTCCTACGGCCACTAGAGGGCCTTGTCACTTGAATATAAACATTATATTGTTCTGGGGCGCCGACCGAAACAACGGATGCTGCCGTCCTTCTTGAAAGGACAGTCTCACAAACACTTATGCCATTAGAGTAATTAAAGAGATGTCCCATAAATATTCTGCACACACAACTTTAAGTGGAAGGATTGCAGTCTTCTCTATGACTTGTGTTATGCAGCCTGTTGCTCATCAGAGACAAAAGGCCACAGATGTCAGTGTTTAACCAGCTGTGGCTGGATGAGGAGCTCAGGGAGAGTAAATACTGAATTACAGCTTTCGGACAAAGCAAGACTCTGACACATGTGTCCATACACTTTACGTGTGCATCATCGACATGTCCACGTGTCCCTGTAGTCCTTTGTTTGTGCAGTGAAGATGTGTCCCCGTCCTCCGTGACGTCTGACGGCAGACTGAGAGATCGCTGCCATTGATGACACCTTTGACGCACGTTTAATTGACACACAGGACGCGATAACCTTCAAACTCCCTCCTGGAATTCATGAGGAGACATTTGGCAAAGATGATTTAAATGATAATACACCAGGAGTCATTATTATGTAACGTTTCATATTTCATATTGCTGTTAGGCAAGATTGAGTTTTAAATTATCTCGTATAATGACTTCACTGGAAGGCAATTCTCTTATCTTTGCCTTTTTCTCATTTCATCCTTGTTGTGTCATCTCATATTTATTTGCTGTTTGCCTCTATGTTTTGGGTTATTTCAAAGTGTGTGATGTGTCTCCATCAGTTTAAAGTATTTTTCACCAGTTTGAAGCATATTACAACTCTGATTTTAAAATATAATATTTAAAACGATATATATATATATATATATATATATAAACTGTAAATCAGCAAAAGGTAACAAAAACTTACTTTACTGACACTTTCTTTGGTTGTCAACTTTGTTAAATTTAAAGGCAATTCATGCACTTCCTACTATCTGTGTCTGTGTTCTGAGGATTTATCTTTTGGGCCGAATAGAGGGGATACAGTCAAAGTAAATGTGAGTCCGTTCATTTCTAATTTGTGTCACACTGCTGTGGGATTTTGATGTTTAGTTGATATGTGAGGAGTGTTTTTCTCACAGAGCCATCTGAAGGTCAGATTTAATTGTATCGCAGAGAGAAGTATCCAGCCGGGAAGAGCTTTCATATTATATACACAACTGACCCAGACAGTCAAAGATGTTGTGGACAACATTGATGTTAAAATGGTCACAAGGTTCATTGAAATAAGTTAGCAGCCAAACATGTGTCCAACCGAGGAGTACTAGTACCCGTAGACTGTATAAAATATGGACGTAGTCTCCGTGACGTCACCCATTTGTTTGTGGACTGTCGTTTTGAAGCTTCATGTTCGACATTTTGGCCGTCGCCATCTTGGTTTTTTGATACCAGAAGTGACAAGAGGCTGGAGCTAAGTAGAACTGAACGCTGAATAAGACATTTGTAGGTGACCAAAAAGGATATAATTAGCTTTCAAGAACAGAAAACACAATGTGAAAGGGTTAAAGTTCTACGACAAAAGCACGGACAAGACCAGACCGGACAACACCGTGGTAGCGACCTGTCCATCACAAGGTAGCCACGCCCTAAAGCATACCCTGCTTTATGGTCTATTTGACTCTAAATGGGACCATAATTTACTAAATGAACATCATGCTGTATTGAAGAAGACTTGAAACTAGCGATTGAGACCATAAACTCATGTTTACAATGTTTACTGAGGTAATAAATCAAGTGAGAAGTAGGCTCATTTTCTCATAGACTTCTATACAATCAGACTTCTTTTTGCAACCAGAGGAGTCGCCCCCTGCTGGCTATTAGAAAGAATGCAAGTTTAAGACACTTTCGCATTGGCTTCACTTCTCAGACCCGGAGGTATTGGTAGAAAGGACAGTCATTTTTGTGAGTGAGATGAAATAGGAAATTAAATGCACTTGGTTTGATATTTTTATTTTATATCGTGATCAGAGAAAGAGGTTAAGCAGTAGAATAAAAAAAATGTGATTACTTTTTGTTGAGAGACGACAGCCAGGCCAGCTGCCTTTGTGTCAAGGGGCAGAAGTTCATCATGAAAATTAAAGGTCATGCTAAATCCCTCCCTCCCTATTGTCCAAACACTGCAGTATCTGTCCTCAAAGTCCTAAACCCAACCACAGTGGAGCTGCTCTCATCAAAACAACAGCATCATTAAAAAAGAAACCTGCTCAGCGTTGTCTTTACAAGGACCGACAACAGCAGCAGCAGGTCTGTCCCCGCTGACTGAGAGGAACCCTTCAGAATGAAAAGTCTGTTTTCTCCCCTCCCGACCAAGGTCAGGAGTCAGGACGAATGCAGAAAACTGACGAGCGGGTACACAGAGTCAAATGAAAGATGTCCGCACTGACCCATGCATAAGGCCCACGCTTTTCAGGTTTGAAATATTTTCACCATTAAAAACTGTGATGACCTGACAAATTATTATGGACTTTGCTGACCACCATAGTTTAGTTTATTTTAGATACAGACACAGTTTATAGTGTATATAACAGTAGTTTATAATAAACAAGGTCAGTGAACATGTGAGCATGGAAGCTGTGAAGCCTGTTAGTCACTCCAGCTACCTATGATAGTGATTTATGTGGGATAATGTACCTGTGACAGTTACGTTGGTGTTCTTCCTGTTGTATTTCAAAATAATATATTATTTAAAGGTACAGTGTGTAGGATTTGGCAACATCTAGTGTTGTGGTTGCAGCTTGCAACCAACTGAATACTCCTCTGCTCACTCCTCCCTTTCCAGGTGTATTAACGTGAGTCGGCGAGTGCAAAATCATGGTAACGTCGTTCGGCTCACTCAGAGGCCATCCTCACCACAATGACAATATTTAAGGAGCAACGGAAGTCAGGCGGCGGCTGGCGGTACCACAGTTTTACACTCGGCGTCTCACGTTACCGCAGTTTCACAAGTGTGTCGGAGAACTATGGTGGCCTTCAGGTAACCTAAAAACGTGAAAGGCTCTCTCTAGAGCCAGAGTTTGGTTTGTCCGTTCTGGGCTACTGTAGAAACATGGCGGAGCAACATGGTGGACTCCGTGAAGAGGACCTGCTCCCTATGTAGATATGAAGGGCTCATTCTAAGCTAAAGAAAACACAATGATTCTTAGTTTCAGGTGATAATACACTAATGAAAACATAGTTATGAATATTATATTCCATTTATGCTAATAGATCCTCCGAAATGTTAAACACTGTTCCTTTAATCCTGTGATGGGCTCATTGCCTGGGTGGAATATGGTCTCAGAAAAGTATAAAATCCAAGTCTCCTTCCAAAATAATCCAAGGCACACTGTAGGGTTTGTGCAAAATTAAAATGCCATGATTAATGTATTTAAAATGACTAACAGCAGTAGCTATTTTTTATTTCAAAACAGATGACGGCGCTTCAATCATACTGAGTTTTCTTCACAAAATGTCATGCGTCTGAGGCCGGGAACCTTGGAAATACCACATTTTATTCACAGTGCTTTCCCACAATTTTTGCCCTTTCAATGTTGTTGTTTTTTTTTTAAATATGATTTTTTAAAAATATATATACATTTTTAAATTTTATTTTTAACAACTTTATTCAATACCAAACCATTGATTTCATACTCCAAATACAATTTTTAATAAATATAAATAATAAAATGCCCAACCTGAGCCCATAGCTTGGTTACAAACCTCTAAATCTTCGCCCACATCTCTGTGTTTTGGCTGTAAACAAAATGAAAGTGAAAACAAAATGGTGATTCTGCCACTCAATAAAACACATCTTATTTTCCAGCAGACTGCCCTGTACCTTTGTCCCTCCTGTGTTACAGTACATTAAGCGTCTCTTTGGTCTGACTTGTAAGCAGGGTTTAATGAGCATATCAGGTTGGAGACAGACAGCTGGCTCCTAATTACAGCCTCATCCAAAGCTTGACTCTTGTGCCTTTTAGAGAGGCTCATTGATCTCTTCTGTTTACATGTTGCTTCTTCTCTAAAGAATCGAGCCTGGTTGCTATAGAGTTTCAGAGGTCTCGCTTTAATCAGATGAGTGAGCTCAAAATCAGATGAGTGAGCTCAACCGTGCGCATTTCCTCCCTTTCTGATGATGTCCCGTAATTGAACACTCGAAGCCTTCGCATTTGTCATCATTATCTCTGAAGAACGTAAACACTGTTCACATTCTTTCCATTAGGGTGTCTGCCGTTCATTAAGATGATTTGTTATTTAACAGGCAGCATCAGATTCAAGAGCATGTCACAATATGTTAATGTGCATAAAAGCTCACAGCATTAAAACAGCACTGTATACACTTGTAAGCTTCATTTCATGTTTCCATGTAGTATCATTCCCAACATCCCCACCCATATTTATGCTCCACATTTTTGTGTTTATGGTGGTTTATCTGTTAGTTACTGAGACTGATGATCAGACTGGATTAAAAATTTGTTTCACTTCATTCATTCTTTGAATTGCTGAACAAATCTGAGATGTGGGCAGTGATTCAACAGTCTGGAATCAGGCTAATATTTACCTTGATATCTCAACTGAACTATTGAACAGATTTCCATAACATTTGGAGGGAAGTTGGGCCATGAAATGAGAAAAAAATGTATTTGTGTTTTGGAAGATAGCATCACCATGCGCAGCAGTTTCGGACAACATAATCCTCCCCATTCGGAATTAATTTTTTATCATACATTCCATCCTAATTGTTCCTTCATCAATGTAGTTTGATGTAGAATTGTCAACCGAATCTATGTAATCCTAATAAGGCGTATAAATAGCACGACATTACAAGGCCATTCTGCGTATCATGAGAACGCATTATAACCTTTTCATATGTCATTTAAACACCTTTTTTGTGCGTCATTTTTACACTACGCAACAAATTGGTAACGGCCGCAGTTAGGTTTAGGCAGCAAAACCACTTAATTTAGGAAAAACATCATGGTTGGGTTTAAAACAAGTACGTAATCTCAGTAAAATACGCACAGAATTGTAACAGAAGTACGGTAAACACGTCACAAACGTCACTGAAAAAACACATCACAACCTAACTTCAAAATAACCCAACAACACTTAGGGACACAGACACCAGTCTCGAACACAGGTCTCCTGGTTGAAAGTCCTGTGTTTGTTGGACCCAGTGGGCTACCTCCGGGTCTGAGAAGTGAAGCCAATGCTGAAGTGCCTTAAACTTGCATTCTTTCTAATGGCCAGCAGGGGGCGACTCCTCTGGTTGCAAACAGAAGTCAGATTGTATAGAAGACTATGAGAAAATGACCCTACTTCTCACTTGATTTACTACCTCAGTAAACATTGTAAATATGAGTTTATGGTCTCAATCGCTAGTTTAAAGTCTTCTTCAATACAGCATGATGTTCATTTAGTCAATTAAGGTCCCATTTAGAGTCAAATAGACCATAAAGCAGGGTATGCATTAGGGCGTGGCAACCTTGTGATTGACAGGTTGCTACCACGGCGTTGTCCAGTCTGGGAGTTGTCTGTGTTTTCGTCTTAGAACTTTAACTCTTTCACAGTGTGTTTTCAGTTCATGAAAGTTAATTATAACCCCTTTGGTCGCCTGAAAATGTCTTATTCAGCGATTGGTTGTGTTTAGCTTCACCCTCTCTTGTCACCTCTGGTTACAAAAACAAACATGGCGGCGGCCAAATACCAAGATGGCGATGGTCAAAATGCCGAACTCAAGGCTTCAAAAATTACTACGTTTTTACAGTGCAAATGTGACTTGACGTTGTGAACACAGGACATGAATGAACAGCTGATTGTAATGTGAAAGTGAAACTGAACACATGGGACGCAAACAGCATTCTCCTGGATGAAAGCCTTGTGTTTGTTGGACCCATGCACCTCCCCTCCCACCCGCCCTGTGGGTCTATTTTGCTTTTTAAACTACGTCACCACAGCGCTTTCTCTGAGCGTTTACTGCTCTGTGTAACTGCGTTTACCTCTCTAAAGGGGACCTTGTGCGTCAGTATTGAACACAGACGGCCGTGACAAAGCGTTGTTATGTGAAGCCCTGGGAATGAGAACGGGCTGGGCAATCCATCACATAGTTGTTGAGATAGTTCAGTCTGAACCGAAGTGGTTTACCATCGACTTTGCTCCCCACAAAACCACGCCATTAGTGTGGCAAAAAAACAACAACTTCCAAAGACATTCTTGTACAATAAAACCACATTTAGATTATTCTGCAGTCAAATGTTTGTGCTCTCTGAATGCATGTGAAGTTCACATTTTGCACATATCAGTCATGAGAGCACTGCGTGGTAGATTTAAAGAGATGTTTATAGCAGCTGTGGTTCTGCTGTGAAGACGTGAATGGAGCTTTAGGGAGGTGAATGCATGTCTCTCAAAGTGCCAATATTAAGGTGGCAAATCAGTGACTGCAGAATCCACAATACATAAAGTAGGAGATTAACAGAAGGCCTGCAGCCTGTGGGGGATCGATCAGTGCGGTTGCTCACTAAAAGCCACGTCTCATGGACCCATTATGAGTAAACTCATTTCTCTTTATTGTGATGGATAAATCAGCTGCGGTCCCCACGGGCGGCTTCTCTCTGAGCACGACAACATACAAACATGCCTTATTATTACTTACCATTATCAGGCTTCATGCGGCCAACTTCCTATGACACTTTAACATTTTCCAATCATATACTTCCTCATTCACGTGTCAGCTTCACTCCTGTCACATGTCTCAGCTGTCCTGGGTTCTTGGCTGAAGCATAAAGGAGAACATGGAAATGTAAACCACTCTGGGAGAAATTGTGAAATCTGCAAATGAGACGGAGTTAACCTTTACGGTGCTAAATTATGCAGATTTAACGTTGGCCAGCTGGCCCCTTTGTGAATACTTCCCATGACGGTCGGGCAGTAATATGCTCATCATGATGGATGTAGATCACAGTCCCACAGGTGCTGATGACATACAAATCTCAAATAATATCCAAAGATCATCACATCCACACTGCTGCAAATTAATTCCAGACTCTAGGGCCATAAGTCACACAAACCCCAGTAAAGACAACTGTATTAAGCCAGTGTGTGTGCTTAAATGACATTTATGAGCACTAATGCTGATAAGTAATTTAAAGAGCATATGGCTATATGAAAGTCATAATTCTCACGGGGTGGAGAGGGGGGCAATAAAAGCCTTTCTTCTCATGGGAGAAGAGGAACTTTTTTATGGATCTGAATAGATTAAAAGTGGACTCAGAGCAGAGTGGAGATGTCCATAAAAGCTTTAATTCCTGTGTGATCTTTAATGTAAATGGATTATTAAAAGAAAAGAGGCAGAGGAAGAAAAAATGAAGACCTATATCAGAAGCGAAAGTATGCAGAAGAAAAAACAAATTAAACAATCCGAATTCAGGTCAGAAATAATAAATTCATAATAAAACAAACTTGTCGTGTAACTCAGTGAGCTCGACAAATCAACCACTAAAACGTTTACTGTCCACAGAAACCGATGTTTCACTGAACAGCGCGATGTTTCCTTTTGAAATCCAGCTCAGATATGGATTGATTGATCAGAATCTGTGTTGACGACAGCAGGAAGACATCACCGTGACTTCCAGTCCATCAAGACTGATAGTATTTGTTACCCTATTGGAAGCTTCCTGACTGCACACAGTGAGGATGAATGTGTTCAGATCTGAAATGGATAACAAGGAAACACAATGGATTACGGAGCAGTATTGTATATTTGTAGGGATCAGCAGAGGAGCGAATGTATCATTAGTGTAGTTCTTCAATGTGACGTTTGTCTACCCTCCTTGGCATGACATGAACAGATACATCTGAACTATCTATGTCATTTATGTATCTTTATATACTGTATGTGTGCATATATTTTGTGGCAGTGTGAACACTTTGGTATGCTTCTTTTTTCAGTTTTTATTAGGGCTGGCAATCGATTATAATATTTAATCCCTATTAATCGCATAATTGTCCATAGTTAATCTCGATTAAACGCAAACTATTCACAAATTATTTAATCTGTTCAAAATGTACCTTAAAGGGAGATTTTTCAAGTATTTAATAATCTTATCAACATGGGAGTTGACAAACATGCTTGCTTTATACAAATGTATGTATATATTTATTATTGGAAATCGATTAACAACACAAAACAATGACAAATATTGTCCAGAAACCCTGGACAGGTCGCTACCACGGCGTTGTCCGGTCTGGTCTTGTCCGTATATTTGTCTGACAACTTTAACCCTTTCACAGTGAGTTTTCAGCTCATGAATTATAAGCTTTCTGGTCACCTGAAAACGTCTTATTCAGCGTTAGCTCCACCCTCTCGTGTCACTTCTGGTTGCAAATAAACAAGATGGCGATGGCCAAAATGCCGAACTCAAGGCTTCAAAACCGTAGTCCACAAACCAATGGGTGACGTCACGGTGACTACGTCCACTTGTTATATACAGTCTATGGTTTTACTCTAGTTTTAATGTTGTTTTTCTTGTTGTCTGTAATTGCTGGTTTAGATAAGTGAGACATAAATACACTTATAAATAGCATAACTCCAGACTGTCTGCACATTCAGTGAAAATTATCTTTTTCTCCAGGGTAACGAGACTAAAAATGTCATGTTGACTTTGACATGGAAAAGGTCTGCTGCTTTGGGCTTTGTGTGTTTTATTATGCAGACATTATCATCTTTCAACAAACCAGGAGTTCAACTATACTGCTCAGACAAGCACAACTCTCCCCTTTATGTAAACACACGCATGCAGGATCTGTACTTTATTTTTGCATAATGATGAATATGCTTTAAACTGCTGAGCATGTTGGACTAAAGGGATGCTGCTCTGTTGAGTCGCAGGGCCGTATATTAAGACAAGGCTGCTCCGCTCGCTGCAGCCGGCCATGCCCTCGGGTATATAAAAGAACCCTACTCATCACTGAGCACAGAACAGCACAGCACTCCTAACTAGTGGAGAGGTCATCCACAGCGCTGATCAGATGAAGGGGGGAAACACGATGGACAGCAGGATCAAACGCATCCGGAACGAAGACAAATATCCACAGAGGCATCGTTTTAAAAAAAGATGAGACAGAAAGAGTGAGAGCTGAGGAGACGTGCACTTCAATGTGAAAAATCCTCGGTGTGTATTCACGTCACGTGAAGCTGTGGTGCACGGACTGATCAAGACGAGGTTGGCGTTACACCGAGGCACACTTGAAAGCTGACAAGGCAGTGTTTTGTTGTACCTTAAGTGTAACAGACGTTTCACATCCCTGCGAGGTTGTGAATCTGGCTGTACGCCTTTGAAGTGTGAAAAAAACAGTTAATTCCCTGCTTGTTTTATGTTTCACTGCTTTGCTTTCAAAAGGAAACACTAAAGTCAGCAGTGAAATGTGTATTTGCAGCAGGTGAGAAGTCAGAAACCCACAGACTGTCCTGATGTCAGTGTGTAGCAGTGGATACAGGATTCAATGTGTTTGAGAAGTTTATTGTTTATTGATTGCATGAGAGGACTCAATTAAGAGAGAAACTGTGAAATTATTATCGGCATAAAGTAAAGATTTCCGACACTGCTCAGACTAAACAGAGGCAGTGCAATTGCATGCAAAATTGTCTGAGGTGAAGATGTATCCAAGGCTGTATTTCATTTACAGATTTACTCTTTTGGGTCATTTTGAATAATAACTTTATAAGTCACTGACAAACAAACAATTTTGTCATTTAGGTTAGTGAATTTGACACTCTTGGTTGTAAAAAAATGCTTTGGATAAGACGATACTTCTAGAGCTTGAGCTTCATCTGAAGTAATCTCTATCAACAGATATCTGCATATGAATGCAGAATCTGAGGGCAACGGGACAAGATCAGAAGTGTTCTGGTTTCCGTTTTTAGTCCGAGTAGCATTGACCAATCACATTCGAGCAGGCTTTGGTTGACTGCAGTTAAACAGTCAATCTGGAGAGCAAAAGAGGTGGAATGCATTGACGGAAATGCAATCTGGGAACCCACCGGCCATAGAGTGCTACAGGAATGAGTCCTAAGAACCGTTAATTAGTTAGCATTTTAGCACTTCCGGTTCCCTTGTCTGGAAGTCAATGGGTTTTTAGTTAGATGCCTGAAATAAAGTCTGTCTGTAGTTAACACAAGCTTAAGAGATTTTAAGGTTTTGTTTTACGACATAAAATACGTCAATAAATACCCCACTTGTGAATTTTAAAGCCTTTATGTGTCTTTCAAAAAGGCGTCTTGCTTACAAGTGGCTAAATGAGACTACTAAACGTCATCACGCCGACACGTCCGCCGTTACAGCCTCGTTGTGTATACTCGCGCTCATGCGATCGTGGTGTAGTTCGTTTAACGTTAGCTTTTTACTTCTGGTGATTGCATTTACACTTCAAAAATCATAAAAGTGGTGTTCATTTGCGAGATTATCTTGCTGAACAAAACATGTAAGTATCATAAACGTGTGTTAGCCACAGAGCTTATTTTCTGCAAGAATCCAAAACCCAATGGAAAAATCCCATTGGCTTTTCGTGTCGAGGGAACCAGGGCGATGCTAACTTCCTGGTTGGCCTACAGAAATACGTCATCCCTGGAGCACTCTATTGGCTGACAATGATTTAGGTTGTTATTGGTTTAAAATTAGCTTGTAAACTGGCTACTTGGGAAACAATCCGGTCATATACGTCGTCTTTCAACTCCAACTCAACAATGAGCAGAGCATGGAAAAGGAAGTCTTGGCCTGGATATCCGCTGGCTACACCAGAACCCCAGAGGCTTATCCGTCGTCAGACCGATAGCTGATTGGTTCCGAGATTGCATCTGAAAGGCATCTCCTTAATTTTGAGTCGCTAGTTATCCTGTACATTTGATTCTTGTCGTCTGCCAGTGAAAAGCTAATTTGAGATGGCATTAGTATGTAAGGAGGTTCATGCTATCCCTCCCAGATTTGTGCAGTTACCCTGGTGATGCTAGTGAAGCAAGGTGATCCCTCACTGGCTTCCCACCTGCAAATACTCGGGATTATTGACCCTACTCCTTCACACGAGTAAAGAGGACTTGAAGAACGGGACTTTAAATTGTATTGTACTCTGGCTAATAATAGCTAATGCATTGACGCTGTATGTAAATCTTGTGCTGCAGCGAATCGGCTTAAAAAATGTTAAAACCAAGCAGCCAAACTTTAGTTACCTGACCCAGAGAAATCTGTTTAGAAGAGTTTGTCTCCAAAGCATTTAGAAACAAATGTAGAACTACCTCTCCAAATCATTTTATAATTTGTTTCCAACAACAGCCAGATAAGTTTAATTGCTCTGCTTATCACGGTGGTGCCTTCATTAAGGTTTCAGCAGCGTCACAACTTAATAAAAGCCAACATTGGGTTTGTTTGTGCTCTCAAAAGATTAATTGTCAGTGGCTGTCCCTCACAGACACATACAGAGGAATCCACAACTCACCTGCTGCCAGAGTCCTTTCACTTTGCAGTTAAAACTCACAGTTTCACCCTGCCCAGCAAACCTCACAGTTTCATTGATCTATTCATGTCCCCATTTGTTTCAGTCTTTTTTTAATAATTGTGTTAAATGTGTTGCTGTTTCATGTTCCCGTCACTTTAGATATTATTTTCAGAGCTTTGATCAAACCTTCTGTCATATTAATATAATGTTAGACTATCATATCTTTCTTTTAGACTTTAGATGATATCTGTTTTATATACAAATGGTTGACTAGGACCATTAAAAACAAAAGCACAAACTTTTAATTAAACCCTTTGAACAACATAAAAGCTGGTTCTAGATGACATGCTCTGGCTCATATCTGATCAGCCAGATATACAGAGAGAGAGTGTAGTAAAATTTTATTATCCACCCTAAAATTGACAGAAAGCCAAAGCAGATATCTGAGGACTGGTATAATGCTATTACAATTTAAAAAACAATTGAATCAAAGAATTTAGAAAGTCACAGTTGCTACAGTATTTTTAAGGATTGGAAGATGACTTTAGGAACACGCTTTTCCGAAGAAGCCTTGTACCTAAAATATGTTTTAAAGGGTAACTTTGGTATTTTTCAACCTGTATCAATTTCCCATGTTTTTGTGCCCAAGTGACTAATGGGGACAAGATTTTTGAAATTGGGTCCAGTATTGAGGGATAACGCTGCAGATGGCAGCTGCTAAACAGGCTGTAATGTAATCATATCCTGCAACTGCGCACCTTCAATTTACGTTCACTAAAAGTGCCTTTTTTTTGCCATTGACGGCGTCAGATTGTTATTAGAATTGTCTGGCAACACTATGGAAAGGACCCACCAGGGAAATTAAGTGTTTTTCTTTACCTTTCGCTTGATCCGGTCTGTTTGTTATTGCGTATAACCAAATCTCGCTCCTGGGTAAAAGTCTGGTGTTTTTTGACCCACCCATCCACCCCAACCTCCTTCCCATGCGGCGTTCGCCTGTCTCTATACTTTCCAGTTCACAATTAAGTGGATTACATACGAATTGATTTTGTGCTGACCATCACGAAAAAACTGTGAAATTCGTGTCAATGTACACAAATCCATACGTTTCATGACTATTTCATAAATTGCTGTTTGACTGGGCTGCACAATAACAAACGGAAAGCGAAGGTAAGAAAAACGTGTTGTTTCTCTGTAGGGTCCTTTCCATAATGTTGTCAGACACTTATAATATCAATCAGAGCCGGTCATGGCAAAAACCAGCACTTTTAGTGGACGTAAATTGACAGTGCGCAATTGCAGGATATGATTGCAGCCCGTTTAACGGCTGCCGTCTGCAGCGTTATCCCTCAATACTGGACCAGTTTCAAAAATGATTGTCCCCATTAGTCACTTAGACACAAAAACATGGGAAAGGGTCCAAGTTGAAAAATACCAAAGTTATACTTTAAGTACTGAAAGTCAGTGTTAGTAATGCCGATGACAACGTTCTAGAAATCAAAGTCACAAATACTAATTAAACCAAAAGTTTGTGACCTTTGTGGTACTTTCCAGAAACAGAGAAATATATGAGGACATATTTCCTGCTGCTGAGACACCAATAAAAATAATATCTGTTTTGTCGTTATTGAGTTGCAGGAAACTGTGAAACATCCAAGTTAATTTATGTCTTTAATACACTCAACTATTGACTTACCAGGCGTCCGGTTTTCAGGGGACAGGATACATGTATACAGCTGAGTGTCATCAGCATATTTAATGTAGTGAAGCATGCCCAAACTGAACAACAGGGGACCAATAAGTGATCCCTGGCGAACGCCACATACAGTTAACTTTTATAAAGTTGCACTACTCATAATCGGGCAAATAAAGGACTTGTTTAGTGTGAGGCATTTGCAATTTTAAAGTTTCCCTCCAGACACAAAAATACTCTGCTATGACTTATATTTTGTTTAACATAGTTTTCCCACATAAAAAAGTAAACAAAAAACTCTGAAAAGAGGCTGGAAGCACATCTACTCTTTCTCCCTCATTGTGAAATTCTGGATCTGGCCTCACCCCGCAAACCACCACTGCTCACTCTAGGTTGAGCAGCGCGTATCAAGATGGCGGCGCGGAGCTCCGCGACCGGCTCGAAATAGTTTTGACGTATGGTCTATTTTCTCCGTTAGAGGAAACATCGGAGAGATTCAGCCATACATGTTTGACTCAGATGAGGAGTCTGTTGTGCACCAAAATTGGTGACAAGCAGATGTATCAGAATGTCAAGTATAGTTAGTTAGCATCGTTTATGCTGTTTGTTATCTTGTTCCTGGCAGAGGCTGACACAGCGTCAGTGGTTGTGAAACATACAATAATATCTAGTTTGATTTTTTGGTAGATAGTGGAAGAAAGCTCCAGGGGCCGGTTTACACCCAAAAACTACACACTCTACCATGTTTGCTGTCAAAACTTTCACGATGCTGTTACAAACTCTCGCTCTCTGTGCTGGAGGTTTCAGATTTCTTTGCCGGTGGTGTGTCGAAGAGTGATTTCCTGTCAATATGTGTCACCATTTGGAAATTAGACAGCGATTGGCTTTCAAATTTGTGACGTACCAAATCTAACTTACCCAGGGTACATTTTAATCTCAGCTGATTTCAGGGAAGTGCACAGACATCTCCCCCTTCAGTAGAGGAATGTGAAAACACCTCTCTAGTGACAAACTTTGCACAGATACAAGCCAGTATAGTCAAGGTCAGACATTTTAGGGGACATAAACATAAGAAAAACACATTTTTGAGTGGAGGGGATCTTTAAGTAAATTGAAAATGTGTACCTACACACCTCAAGAAGGACAGCAAATAAGCCATGGTGAGTTTCATTCGATTTGGTTCAAGTTAAAAAGCAAATCAACAAAACACTGATCCAGACAGCCCTTCCCACAATTAAACATTGTTGCTCTTCTCAATAATTTTGCTGATCAGAAGATTGGAGATCGTCTTCTAATTGTTAATGAAGGAAGCATCTAGATTGAATGGAGAGAACAGGTGAAACAGTTTAGATAGATAATAAGAACAAACTATGCTGTTATCATCATTAATAATCTTTATGTTAAATGATGTTGGGCCTGTTTAATTTCTGAGTTAAAACTAAATAATTTTCTTTTATAGATATCAAGATGTTTCTGTAGTACTCCAAGGTGTTAAATGTTCACTTCTGATAATACTGTATTTATGCTGTAAAGTAAGTCCCTCACAAAAATTGTTCAAATTGTCACCAAGAGTAGTTAAAGATACTGTATCAACTGCATTGGCAGAAAGTAGTCAAGTGCTTCTGTAGAGTTATGACAGAATTGTGGCTCCATCAGGGAGAAATCTGGTGTTTATAAATAAAGAGGTGATCTAATGATGCGACATCTAGCACAGAGAGTGAAGCCTTTGGAAATAATTAAATCCAACGTATGAGGCTGGTTATACGTGGGCAGAGTTGCATGTTGAGACAACCCCTAAGCTAAGATCACATTGAAAGTAGAATTGATAAATAAAGCAATGCTGATACTTTATATATGAGAACATTAAACATTATGTTTAGTTATTGCCTTTTTGTGGTTTTCCTCCATGAAATTGTCACCAAAAATAGCTATGCACTTATATATAGAAATGTATCACCTGCTCTTTTAGTAAAAACACATGATGTGTGCAGATATGTTTTATTACTTGTGTTTATTTATTATATTCATTATCTTATATATCTGAAGCAATAAATGTACATTATAAATGAAAAAAGACCACAAGTTTAGCCAGGACCCCTACGTAGCCATTTGAGTGCAGTTTTCCCAACTTTATCATGTGCATCATTTGTTTTATTCAGATTCAATTCAAAATCCGAAGTCAGAAACTAAAAAATTGTTATTTCGTTATTAATTTATGAATCCAACACACACAAAAAAAAATAACAGCTTGTTTTTCATACTTTTGTTTGTATGCTCAAGCCAAAAATAGGAAATGAAAAAACCACAGACCGAATTTGATTTTGATATTTAATGTGTCCGATTCGTGTGACCTCTTGCACTTGATAAACTTGCACCAAATACACTTTGGCGATGGCAGTCCCTGATTTGATGCAAAGAATATGAGCTTGAACATCGACACAAGTGGGTTTTTTTGTTTGTTTGTTTGTTTGTTTTGAACAAAGTATTTTGAAAAATAAAAAAGGAGGCTCAATTTGCAGCACACAGTGTAACTCACTGTATGCGCGTACTGGGACAGGAATGGGAACGTCTCAAAACTCAAGACTTCTTCAGTATTAAAGTAATTCAGTGATAGTTGTCAGTACATCCAATGGTACACAGCAAAAAATTTTAGTTCAGCGAACTTCATTTTAAAAAATGTAAAGAAATATAAAACGGGGAACACGTTGCTGTTTGCTGTATCCATGGCAACATTATACTTCCTGTTTCTTTTAAAAGTGTATCTGTTCACACAAGTGAAGACATTTTCCAAAATAGGCTACTTTGCTAAAAAGAAAAATGTATGTATATATATATATATATGTATATATATATTGATGTTCAAGCTTATATTCATTAGCCTACATTAAATCAGGTGGTGCCATCGCCTAAGGGTAGCCTATTTGCTGCAAAGTTAGACTATTAGCTGTAAGTGCAACACACAAAGAAGTCAGTAACTACCTGGTCACATGAATTGGACACATTAAATATCTAACAAATTCAGTCTGTGGCCCGTTATTTAATTTCCTATTTTTGACTTGAGCATAAAATCAATGTACGGAAAACAGGCCGTTATTAGTTTTTTTCCGTGTTGGATTCATAAATGAATAAACACATAAAAAATCGTTTTTACATTTCCGATTTTAGATTACCCAACTGAATATGAAAAGAACAAATGATACATGGATTTAATAGATACAAAAGAGCATTTTCATATTCAATATTCAAAAGAATCTGAACAAATTGTACTAAAATATATAAAGTTACTGTTCCAGTCACCATCCTAAACCTTCATTAACATTAAGGCACAATGGTAAGCTTACCAAGCAAATTAATAACATTGTATTTACAATAGTACTGTTTAGTACTGCAGGCCACTCTCAAAGCATTACTATGCTGTCTTCTTTGGTGGACTATTTTATCTGCAACACACATTCACTCTCAGTATACAAATGTAAGCATAACTTTTAAAGACCAAGAGGAAACCATAAACTACAAAATCAAAATATTACAGTGCAACATTTGTCTTTGCCACCACAAGCCAACACATGTCAGGGATTGTCTTTTTTTTTGTCTTTATAGGGCAAAATGATCAGTCAGTTTGTACAATATTGTTATAAATTAGCCTGATAATACTATCCCAACACCAGGGCAGAAAATTATATATATATATATACACGTTTTCAATGTTCATGTGTGTACTTGAACACATTCGTAAACTAATAACAAACCAATCCACAAAGGAAATTACATGAACAGCAAAGGGAACATTATTTTTTTTTCCAATTTACATTTTGTGGAATGAGTCAGCTGTGGGGTGACATCTCCTCAGCGATAGAGACACATGCTGGTGCTCTGATACAGGTACATGTAGGCATCACAAAAGAGACGTTTGGCCACGCCTTTCATGTCTCGAGGCACCTGATTGGCCAGCTCGGCAGGAGACATTTCCAGGTACGTGCCGACCTCCGGGCAGGCGTGAACCTCCGGGATGTTGAAGCCGTCTACCTCCCCTGAACACAACGCACAACTGAGCCACTAAGCGCGTGCATAAATGGTGCATGTGATGAGACGATGCATAAAAAAAATAGACCACTCACCTTGTCTGTCTGCCATGCTGTCGAAGAAGATCCAGTCCTGGCTGTCGGGTCCGTGTTTGATGAAGGACACGTAGTGGCTCGTCTCGATGCAGAGCACGGCGAACAGCTCCAGCTTGTCTCTGATCAGAGCGTGAGGCATGCTGCGACCCAAGTAACCCGTGGGGATGTCCAGAGCAGCTGGTTGATGGGACCGGCGTTGAGGATGAGAGTGCACCTGGAAAATAAAAACACAAGAAGTTACTGTAGGGCTGCCTGCAACTAATGATTATTTTTATAATAGTATTAAGGGAATGTTTGGTATTTACTTAATAAATGACTCAAACATTTAAGTGATTTTCAAAATGGTTGTCGATTTTCAACACTACATACTACACCCAGCAATCTATCAATAGAGGGTATGCATGTGATGTCACTGTATGCAAAGTCTCCATTATGCCCACTCCCCCCCTCAGTGGCAAACATGAAACAGTCAGCATCTGCTCTTGTGCTTTCACATCGAACAAAAACTGTAAGAAGCAATTTCTGTTCGGTGGAAAACACTTTTTGCACAAACAGATCACATATGTGTAAATATACAGTAGATGGACGAAGCGTCTCCACTTCCTCCCACTGTACAAAAGTGAAGCCATCTTGAGATTTTGACGTCATTTGGTATCTGAGTCTGCTCAGTAGTGCTCGAGGGACTGGAGCCGCGGTTTTGAGGCCCCGCCCACACACCCACCTGAGCCAATCACGGGCCGGGCACGGCCACAGCTCATTAACATGAGCCACCTAGCTGCTACGTTAGCACCACTGTAGCTGTTTGGCTAGAAAGACACAACAACTAACCATAATATCTCTATCACTACATTTATTATGATCAAATTGACACAATTCCCAAGCTTCCAGCTCCGTGACTGCTTCACTCAGAGCAGCTGTCAATCATGATGCTTCCCCCTCCCATTTCATAGCATCAAATAACTAATTAAAACCAAACTTACTTAAAAATTCTTTATATACAGTCTATGATTGAGCGACAGAAACAGATTCACCAATTCAGCTATATTTTCTTTCTTTTTTTAAGAGCTGGTGAAGTGGTATTACATGGCGCGGCATACAGTGATACAAAACACACCTGAGATGAACACGTCTTGCAGAACATTTTAAATCCCGTCTGGCTAAAAAGAGGATCTTTAAAACAGTCAGTGCACTCCATCTGGGCCAAGTTTCCACACAGCATGCACTGCTGAGGACCTGAAACACACACACCACATGTTATATTCACTGAGTCCATTTGTGTTAAACCATGTTAAACCATGTTAGTCCATGTGTGTGTGTGCGTGTGTGTGTGTGTGCGTGTGCGTGCGTGTGTGTGCGTGTGTTAACAGTACCCTCAGAGAGGAGGTCAGTGATGTCCAGCTCCAGAGAGGGAATGATCTTGTCAAACATCTTGAATTTCTTCCCAAAGCGAGGCATCTGGAGGATGAGGCAGGATGGCACCTGCAATTAAGACAATGAAATAAGAAGACCATACACTGCGCAGACAGAAAACACAAGAGATTAACTCATTCTAGGAGATGAGAAGATCTGCTGAGAAAACTGTCCAACAGAGACATCTACTGGAGAATCAAAAGAAAGCATCAGATAAATACATTTCCTTTTATATTTGTTACACAGATTAGCATCAATTGATTTGACATAGCAGCAGATATACTGGCCGTTACATCTGGGAATATGTTGCTACTGAAACAAATAGTTGATTAATTGGTTATTTCATAAGTAACTGTTCTACAAATGTATCAAATATCAAAAAATGTGATTGTTACAGCTTAAAAAAATGCAAAGATTAGGGTGTTTTATTTTAATAGCATTATAATTAAATCATAGTATCATTATTTAAGGACACTTTGACCTCCTGCTCTTAGGAGAGCTGGGAACTGAACCACCGACTCTACAGGCCAGCTGGTAAGCCCACCACCTGAGCTACTGTTACTGTTGGTTAAAAAAGTAACACAAGATCAGAATATGTCCTAATTTATGGACAACAATAGATGATTAATTGAAGAAATAATCTATGTGCAAGCAATTTTTTTGTTGTCTTTTTATTTTAATTTACCTAGTTTTTATTATTATTATATTTAATTTGTACATTAATTTAAGTATTCATTATTAGTACCTGGTCAAAGATTGCGTATTTATTTGTGTTATGTTAAAATAAAATAAAAATAAAAATATTGGGGGAAAACAAAACAAACAAAAAAAAACCTGAAGAAATAACTGATAAAGTGAAAATGATCACTACCAGTTTAATTAACTTTCACTTTTAACCTGTTAAAAGAGATAAATTGCAAATATCTGAACTCTTTGTGAAGCATTATTTTACTACTAATGCTAATTGTTACATCAAATAACAAAAATGTGGTTAATTAGCATTACAGTATATGAAGAGTGTGACAGAAATCCACGTGTGTGATCTCACCTCTGCCAGCTTGAGTCCTGCAGTGTGGAAGGAATGCTCCAGCAGCTGCTGGACCGTAGGCAGCACCAGGCTGTGGTTCTGGTCCAAGAAGATCTGGTAGCAGTAACTCTCCTGCACTTTACCGCCCGCTGAGCTACATGGGAGAGGGAGAGAAAATGTGAAGGCAACTTTCTTCAAACGTTTATTGTACTCAAGCTATGGCTGTGGTGTAACTGTACAGTTTGAGTAGAGGATCCAGTGCGAGAATGTGGTGCATGATGACAGTGAGGAACTCCTCTGGATCTGAAAGACAACACATCAACAGTCACTTGAAACCGAAAAACAAATCAGCTGATTTAAAGCTTCCAGATCAAACGAACCCTTCTCATCTGTGGTGAAGGAGTGACTGTAGCCGTGTTTCTGCAGCTGCTGCCGGAGCTTCATGATGTGCCGCCCTTCCACAAAGCCCTTACTGCAAAAGAACATATTCATCCATTATTTTATTACCACAAAAACAAATTAAACGTTTCGCAAAATACATAAAAGCACCCACCTGCGGAGGGGATTAACAATGTCATGGAGCAGTGTGTTCTGAATCGGGGCATCTTGAGGTTCCGTTGATTTAAACAGCATGGAGTCCAACACAGAGGAGCAGGAAAACAAACTGACAGAAACAAGAGTTATGACATGAAAAAAAAAAATGCAAATTTTTAATTTGGTTTCCTACTTTGCAGACGGTTTCTATTCCTTTCAGTATGCTATAAAAAATACACTTGCAGAGATCTGAGACTAGCGTTAGAATGGGACTATTTTTAAAGCTCTCCATGCGCTCATTTTAAAATTTATAATTGACAGCCAAAAAAACACTGCCTTCATAAGCTGGTTTGTGAATAAAATCAAATTCAGAAAACTAAAAAAGAAACACAGATAATGATAGGTGAATATGTGAATTTGGTTGCTTCTTGGGCTACGGTTCAGCAGATATCGCTCAAATATTTGACACCAATGTGTCCTTGAATGCACCGCAAAAATGGTCCCTGCTTGCAATTACCACTGACTATAGTATAACTATACCAAAAAGTCAGCCTATCAACTCAAGCAAGTGTCAGGTCTCTGCAAGTTGAATTAACAGCTGTCTAATATATATTGATGTGATTTGGACAATGGTTTATAATAGTGTAAAGTACATGTGATTTGTATAGTAAATGGGATTAAAAAACAGCTGAACTTCCTGTGAAGACCTTAAAATGCATATTGTTTGTTGTCATGTGTTCATGGTCCTGACCTGAAGAGCGCAGCATCCATGTAGCAGGAGTTGCAGTGGCCTTGGATCCCCCTCATTCGTCCAATCAGAATCTGGTTAACCTGCTCTGTGCTGATAGGAGGGACAGTCCCCAGCTTCCCTGCACTGGTTTCTGCCTCTCTCTCTACAGTAACACACAACCACACACATAAATCATTATGGATGTAAATACATTACACAACAACAGAGCTCTGACCTCAATCCCACTGGTTTTGGAATGACACGTTCGACTTTCACGTGTGGGTGTAATGTGCAAATGTGCAGGTGTTCACAGGGTTTTGGCCATATAGTGTATTCCCCTATAAGTAATGTTTCTTCTTCTTTTACATTCTGAAATGTATCTGAGCTGACATAATTTATGTATTTCATACATTAAAATCAAATAAATATAACCTTAAACTTTAACCAATCAAAAGCACAACTGTGTCCAGAAGGGGGCACTGATTGACTTAAAATTGTCCCCTATAAGAACACATGGATTTTCAGCACACAACAAAACAAAACTGTGAACAAGGAGTTACTCAAGACTGAGCAGGAATCAGTTTTATCAGTGTTGTTCTGACCTGTGTTTTCCTGTGTCACAGGTGGCATCCTCTCGCTGTGACCGGCTGATGCGCTCTGAAATCGTGAGTCAGTACGGCAGGAACTGAGCTTCACGAACAGAGCCCTCTTGGCTGGACAAGCGAAGAAACGCTCATTTTTGAAGGTACCGTCACTCACTCCATTGTCTTCCTCCTGGAGACAGATACGCAGAATGTCATTACATCCAAGATTACATGAAAAGAAATAACATAAAAAGCAATAATTTGCAATGGTTTAGAACTTCTATAAAGGGAACCTGAATTCTTATAATTGTACATATTTCAATTAGATTTTCATCTCCACAGTAACGTGGGAATAATATTACCAGCTCTAGTCCAGCCATGGTTTCCTGTCGACCAGGCAGAGTGCCGATCCAGCGGATGATTCCATATGAATTGCCCGTGCCCAAGGTCACCTCCACCACAGAGTTCAAACTCAGATCCGAGTACAGATCATCAATGTTTGGTTCCACCGGGGGTGTTTCAACGTCCATGCTCTCTGGTTCTACAGCGAAGAATAAATTTGGGTCAGATTTCCTTCAAATGTGGGAAAATAGCTTCACACTTCATCATATAAAGAGTCGCTCCAACCTGCAGGCACCTCCCCCTTAACAACCGACTGTAGTGGAACATCAACTTCGCCCCCTCGCTTTCCATTCTCATCTGTGTCCTGAAAACAACAACAAAGACAAATTATAAATGTACTGCAAACTGCTAACTTTTGTACTGAAGGAAGAGACTAACATAATTTGAAATCTGAAGGTTTGGTTGTGTAAGAGAACTCAGCAGTAGGAGCATATCAGCTTTGACAGAGTGGTGTTTGATGGCTAAAACAAAACAGGAAGTATGTGTAGATATGAGCAGGTAGGATCAACAGTGATCATAAGATCAACTGTGAAACAGACAAAGTCTGAGTCAGGAGGTTGTTTTAACCAGTGGTTCCCAAACTTTTTCACATCAAGGACCCCTAATCTGACAAAAAATTTGACCATGGGCCCCGATTTGATAAGACTTGGTCCCATGGTCCCCCTTCTAAAAGGACTTTTGCTTTTAGATTTTTTATTACAGAAACACATGACCAAAATAGTCATAGATTATATCATCAACGTATCCTCATACAACAATTCGTATGATATCTTACGAAAAGTTATTCCTCATTTTTCATGCGTTTTCCTACGAATGTCCAGCAACATGTGACGCGCATGTCAATTTCCGCTCCAGTCTTTTCAAAATAAACTTCCGTCTTCACGGAAACAACTTGGTTAGGTTTAGTAAAAGATCGTGGTTTGGGTTAAAATAACAGAAGTGGCGTAACTTAAGTATGGACATGACAAATAAATCATGTTGACTTCTGGTTTCACACAGAGTACGAACACCGGTCACCTGTGCGAAATTCCGGTGTTTTTTGACCCACCCATTCACCCCGACCTCCTCCCTACGTGGCGTTTGTTCGCTCTCTATACTTCCTTGTTCACGATTACGTAGATTAAATACAAATTGATTTTGTGGGATATATACGAATTACAGTGCATTACTTTTCTTGGGTATAGCTACAAACAGTGTATGAGAATGGCCTGCTGTAACTGTGTTACTTATGGATGGAATTATATTGAAAATAAATTATTTCCCTTTTTGCTGGGGATTCCCGGACTCCACTTTGGGAACCACGGGTTTTAACAATGCCAGGACGGTTGCAAGTTTCATTGACTTACATTTTAAGACTTTTAAAACTTAATAAGGTAAATTTATCATTGCAAAAATAAATAATAGAGCAAACACAATTGGTCACATATTAGGAACAAACAATGGATTCAGTTTAAAACATGATTTAAAGGAACAAAACACCCTATTTAATTGGAGACCACTGGGTATTTTGATTTTAATTAATAAACTGAAATATTACTTACTGTGGAGATCCTAACAATAAGCTCTCCGCCGTTCTCCTGCACATCCACCACCATACCGTGCCGACATTTATCACCGACGAAGTAAGTGACTCTGTCTCCCGGGGCTAGCTCTTCTGTTTGTGAGTGTGCAGGGCTGGAGGGTGACAATGAGCTGGGAACCACAGGCCTGACTCTGGAGAATGGGACAAAAATGCCACAATCTTTCGCACAGGAGAAGAGGGTTTTATACTCGTAGGACCCATTATTATTCCCCTTCCCCTTGTCTTCTCCCTAGGGAGAAAGAAGCAAAGCAGCACAATGAATGTCGCTTACATTTTAAATTCAATACCTCTATACATTTATCTGTACATGTTACTGTAAATGATAAAAAAGCATAGATCTAAAGGCTCAGTTAACCCCTAGTGGTACTAGCCATGCAGACATTTTTGGCTCCAATTATTGCCGGATCAATGCTTTTTCATGCTTTTCTGGCTATTCTGACCCACAATCCTCAGTGCAGCAGATATATGAGCAAGGGGGTCAAAATTCAAGGCTCAATGTTATGAAGTAGTATGTCCCAATTGTATGCGTACTGCATGCAACAGTACGTACTTTGTAAGGGCAGCTGCAGTATGTACTAAAAGTAAAAAGAAAAAGTATGTGATTTGGTACGTAGCCATAATATAAAGTGCAAAAAAACACATTTGACTGTATGTTTTCATTTCTGTGAACACCACAAACACAATTCCATTCACTTCCATTGTGTTGGGGTAGAGGTGTACAATTATCCTGTGGGAGAGGTGGGTGTCATTTCTTTTGGCTCAGTTATTATCCTAATCCATCCCATTATTTATCGTACTGTTTTGTTTATATTTTTGTTTCCTACAAAGTTATAATGTCTATCCCAACCTGTCAATATATTGATTTCAACAAACTGTCATTTAAAACATAGTTTTTTTAAGAGTAAATGCTGCTAGCTTATAGTTGCGGCGAACTAAGCTAACTTCTGTTTTGTATAATGTATTCACGTGTGTAGGAGCTGGAGCAGGCAGTAGATTTAACATGGAGGTTCTGTTTTCCTATGTGTTTATCAGAATAAACAGAGGCGAACCATAAAAAGATCCCAGTGTCACGGCGTCTTTACTATATGACCAACACACCGCAGTAGTCCCCCGGTTACAGAGGCAGAGATATCAGAGATGTATATCTCAAAACCTGAGCCAAAACTATATGCATGGGGAGAAACGAGTAGGGGGAAGCAGGAAAGAAAATTATTAATTTCTTATTTGGTTGCATTAACACTTTTAAAGTCCCACCTGCAGTTCAATGCCAAAGGACGTTCCTGATAGGGGGCAGGAATACGTTGACTCTTCAAGTCCTCCAATGTAGCGAAGGATGCCTCTCAGCTTCTCCCCTCCTTTGTCCACAGTCACTGCAGTGCCCACAGTGAGTCCCTGTGCTGTCCGAAGAGCATCCATCTCCTTGAACCACTTCAGCCTCTCTGCGTCCTCAGGCAGGGCCTGCAGCAGCTCGGCTTCCTCTCTACTCAGCTCCTCCAGGCTGCTCACCTCTATTTCATAATCTAACGTTGACACAGAGCCCATGACGAAGACGGGCAGCTTTGTGAGAGATTTTCTGAGTGCTGTTTTGTGCTTGTATTCCTTGATGTAGCATATGCGGCCAGCATTTAGATGTCCCAGGTAGTCAACCTTTCTTGTTAGGATGAAGAACAGGTTGTTTGATGACGTCATGTTGCTGTGCACGGTACTGTACAGAAACACACACACACACAAAAATGCAATACACACACATACAGTGCAAATAAATAGATAATTCATACGACACCTTCTCACATAAAAATATATCTTATACTGTATATACTGTAGATGTTCTTAATGTATATGTTCTTAATATGCCCTTGTACAAAGTATTTCCTTTTATAATTGTAATATAACTTATTATTTTAATGGAGCTTCCCAGCAAAAAGTATTTCACACGATTGTACCTGTATAACCGGCATGACAATAAACATCTTGAATCTTGAACATACACGTGTATTACAACAATAGCAGTGAGCCTATTATCAGTTTTGTAGACAAGCTAGCTCTCTAACTAGCAACAACACTGAACTACAGTAGCTAACTTAACGGTATAAATCAGAGCAGACGTTCAATGTAACGTCACAACTTTAATCTAGAGCAGCTCGGAGTGTTTTCCTCGCTTTCTCAAGCATAAAGTTAGCCTTACCTTCACTTGTTGAGCAACTTTAAACTTTGCTTTCTGTTTTATCTTCGCTCTTTGTGGGTTAACGTCCAGTAAACCAGAGACTGTCAACCAGCTGAGTTAAGTTTCACTTCCTCTTTCATTTCATCTCACAGCCGCGTCACTAGCGTCTCACTTCACACTCTAACGATTAACAGCTTGTTGTTTGTTGTAAACCACGTTAACAACTTATTAGCAATATAACGTAGTTCTTCTTAGAGCTCATTAATGTCAGACAGGAGTATATGTTCAAAGTGACGCTGTTGTTTTGAAATCAGTTGAAATCCAGCAGCAGGTCGCATAGGGGTGAAAGAGGGAAATTACGCCCCTCAGTACGGTCTCACAGATAACCAATAAGAAGGCTTAGTCGGGTTTAGTCACATGGTGCTGTGTTAAAGGCCCTATATTATAAAATAGTGAGATTTTCATGTTTTTTTTTTTTTTTTTATGATAAAGCAGGCTTAAGTCCTATATAAATACTGTGAAAGTATGAAACACTCAATCCACAGGGAAATACACACAGCCCGTTTTCAGAAACTCTGCATTTGAAACAAGATCCCTGTAGTTTTTCCTTATCTGAATCAAGGGTCAAAGGTCAGAGGGTGTCCTATGCTTTACAGATTGTAAAGCCCCTTGAGGCAAATTTTGTGATTTGTGATTGGGCTGTATAGCCTATTAATAAAATTGACTTGACTTGATTTGGCTTGACATTGTTGTCGACCAGCTACATTGTATAATTGTTGGAATGGTATTTTCATAAAGGTTTACAGACTTGCTGACAGAACAGCTCTTTCCAATTTAAGGGGTCAGTTCAACCAAATTCTGAAAAGATATGAAAGCTTTCTCATTTACCCCGTTGTGGTAGCCTATCTATCCATGCAGATAGTTTGGTGCTCAGGTTTTGCGATATCTTTCTCTGTGATATCTCCATGACCCCAACAAGATGGAAGAGAATTGTTTTCTTTGTTGTACGTACGGTATTAAAAATTACACAACAGCAATAGAAACAGTTGCCCCAGTTACTCTGGATTATCCACAGACTGAAATAAGAACAGTTTTCAGTTTTGAAGTAAGGTCTTTGTATTATCCTAACCAGGACATTGTTTCCAGAAAGACACTTTACTATTGAGCACTTTATATTCCAGCATATAGGCTGTAGATAAGGAGCAAAACAAAAGCTTTGTAAAAGTGAAGAATTTGAATGGTTTGGCAGCCTTTCCTTAGACATATTGAAACCTTGCAGCTTCTCCCTCTGCCCCCTGCTCAACCTAGACCTATGATCAAGATGAGCCATATACTTATTTTTAATAATCATTCCGCATTCTGAACCATTTCTTGGCTCTATTTTGTTTTTTATTTTTATATCCTTGTTTTCTTAATTTTGTTTTGACTTTTGCAAGTAGTTAATCATTTTTATATATTATTATTCTTATTTTCTCATTATTTATTCTTTTTTAAATTTTTGTCTCTTTTTTGTCTTTGGGCTTAATGACTCTGCTATGACTTGCTGATATTCCTATATTTTGTGAGGATTCATATGTATTGATATTGTATCATATGTCACTGTTATGTTGTGTATAAGGGAATTCAAATACATAGATTGCAAACTTAAACTGAAGAGACTTAGGTTGATAACCAAAGAAAATACAAAAATCTAATAATCTAGTGTTTTGAATGTGCATATTTATAATAAATACACCTTTTCATTTCAAGAACACTCCTTCTTGCTGTGGCTGGCGGCCTAACTTCTGTTAGTGGCGATGCACTGCTATGCCTCTAGTCTAAATTATTGTGTCCTGATTGACAGACATAAGACATAAGACTTTGTGATGAAAAACGGCAATTGGAAAAAAATGACTTTGGAAAAACATTTTGAAATAAAAAATTATCTGCTATAAAATCAGTTGTTGTGTCAACAAGCATGAGTTACATAAAATTAATAGAGGAGAAAAAAATGTACAATTTTACAATTCACAAATTAGGGTTACATTACATATTATGTATTTTTTATATTAATTATTGATTGTTTATTTCATAAAGTTTGCTGCTGTAACTAATATTTCACACTTTGAGTATATGGTATTAATACAATCCTGACAATGAATCCTGTCAAATAAAATCAAAGACAATTTTGTCACATATGTTACATGACACTTCAAATTCAAATCCAAATTCAAATAAGCTTTATTGGATGAATGTCAGGTTACATTATTGCCAAAGCAAAATTACATATTAATGAATAATTACATTTCACAAGAAATAATCACAAAATAATCACAATCACAAGAAATAATCACAAAATAATCACAATCACAATATACCAAATACATTTTAAATATACATTCTTTTACAGATGTAGTTATAATCAGAAACATGTTCGGAGCTTTTAGCACCTCTTATTGTATGGCAACAGTCAACATATGTTTGCAGCTAATATTGCACATTGATCTTTCTCCCCACATAAGTATGCTATTTTCTGAGGATCGGGGAGATAGATGAACTCAGGACATATGTTATTTATTAAGAAAGCATCTCTCACATCCTTATATTTCTCACAGCACAGTAAGAAGTGAGAGTCTGTCTCCACCTCACTTGTATAACAATGTGAACACAGCCTGGCCTCCCTGGGTAGTCTGTTCTGCCTGTGACAGCCTGTTTCTATGGCCACTTCTCTGTCAATTAAATTTCCACCTGTAAGACAAAATGCGAGCACACAACAACTCATATCTCTCTGCTCTCTGTGATTGGACAGTGTAAAATACGTCATCAGCAAGGGCAAGGGGCATATCTTTGTCGCAGTTTGATGACGAAAGGATTGAGTTGTAAACATGGAGGAGAGAGAAGCTCTGAAGAGACAGATTGAACTTCTACAAAGTAAATATACATTAATAACCGCCACAGTTTGGTTTTATAGCAGGCGGGTTAGAAAACAGGTTTTAATTGTTGCGCCCTTGAAATTCAGAGCTGTCGTGTGAATTAGGGCAGTTTTTAGTTAAATATTATAATATAAAACACGAGGGTTAACCGTTAGTTAGCTCGGACTGACCCACACAGAAGAGACGGTGGTGCCTTTAACCATGGTTACCTCTCATAATGTACTGCATGTAGAGTTAGCGGTAGGTAGTTAATTTATTCTATATTCAACTTTCATTGGAAATAAATAACTAGTTCGCTGTTTATGCAGTCAACAGGATAGCTTAGCTAATTGTTCAACTGCAAGGCATCACGGTAAATGGTCGGTTCACCTAACAAATTAGGGTTAACGTATTAGGGTTATTTGACTTTACACCTGGCAGCATTTAGCTAACGCTCTGTGTCCCGGTATCGAGGACAATACAACAACATAGTGTGTAAGGAATTGGTCCACTAAAATCCGCCAGAACAGCTCCAATGCCCCTTAGCAGAACAACATTCTTTCATTTGTTGGTGATGATGATGGTGCTGGTGGTGGTGGTGGTGGTGGTGGTGGTGATGATGATGATGATGATGGTGGTGGTGGTGGTGGTGGTGATGATGATGGTGGTGGTGGTGGTGATGATGATGTTGATGGTGGTGTCGGTGGTGGTGGTGATGATGATGATGTTGATGGTGGTGTCGGTGGTGGTGGTGGTGATGATGATGGTGGTGGTGGTGATGATGATGTTGATGGTGGTGTTGGTGGTGATGTTGATGATGATGGTGGTGGTGGTGATGATGATGTTGATGGTGGTGTTGGTGGTGATGTTGATGATGGTGGTGTCGGTGGTGGTGATGATGATGTTGATGGTTGTGGTGGTGGTGATGATGATGTTGATGGTGGTGTCGGTGGTGGTGATGGTGGTGATGATGATGATGATGATGATGATGATGATGATGAAAGTGGCAGTTTCATATCCAAGATCTCCCTTAGGTGTAGAGGACAGTAGAGTAGAGCTTTAATGTCCCAGAGGGGCAGTTTTGCTTACAGCAGTCAGTGAATTGGCTAATAAATAAAACAAAAAGATATATGTGGAGGTATATCCACAGCTTGTAACAGGCTAAAATACATTTTGTTTAAAACACCTGATGGATTAAAAGATCTCATATATCTTTCATGGAAACCTGATGGAAACAAATTAGACTAGCTGTGAGTTTAATTTGCTTCCATCAGGATGCTTTTTTACCCCCCTACAGTGTGGATATTGAGTTATGCTGACTGTGAAGTCAAACATTTCAATCATATTCATTCTTATCAAACCTTTCAGTGAGTCATTGTGCCCTATATGGAAGCATCTGGATTTTCTCGATTTCTCCACTCACTTGTTGAGGTTATTCCTTTACTTTTTAAAATGTCTTCAGTCCCAGTAAAAACTGTTTACAGCATGTTGTGTAGAGTAACAGGGACACTGTTTTTTAATGGGATTTTTTATTGCTGTGAGCATCACAAACTAAATCCCTTCCATCTTCAGACTAAATCAAAACTATCTACACGACTAAATGCCGCTGAAGGACAGTGAGAATTATGTTTTGTGGGGTAAACCAACTCTTTTACATGGTTTCTGTTTTCTTATTATTGTTTATCACTCTGGATGTGATTGTACAACTAAATAACTCCTATTTTCAAATTCCCAGATCTCATCAATAAACACAAGAGTGTCCACGGCGACGTCCCGTTTGCAAGAGATGAGCAGAGGCGTCCAGAAGCTCCAACATCAACCAGAGGCAGAGGTCAAAGCACATCTGTCGTCCATCCTCACAGCTCCAGAGGTGGACTCTATGCTCCTCAGGGCGGTGGAAGTTGGAGGAAAACGTACTCGCTGAGCAACAAGAACCCTCAGCCGTCTGTTGGACATCCATCAGCTTCTGCTTCCTCCGCTGTTCATCAGTCCAGTTCCCACAGTACATCTCACAGCACCTCACTGCCCAGCCACAGCAGAGGAGAGGAGAGTGGTAGAATCACAACTGCCACTTTATCATCCGGGATCCCTCAACAGAAGAGAGAGGGATGTGTAAACAGTATCACAGGGGGAGTTGCAACAGAGAAAAAAAATACTCTTAAAAAAACAGGAGCAGCTGTGTCTCAGCATGAAAATGGAAAAGGAGATTCAGTCTCAACGGGCACTATTGTGCAACATGAAACGCTTCACAGACAGTCTCAAGAGCTTCAGCAGGGGACTGAAAGCAGGCGTGTAGTCCTGCCAGAAAAAAAAGACGGTGGTTCTTCAGTTAAGGCCTCGACCAGTTTGCAGAGCATCCCTCAAACACAGATCAAGCCTACCCTGACAAGCAAAACCAGCACTGAGACTAAACCTACTAGTACTACGACAACTCCAGGAGTTCTCCCGACTGGTAATACCATACCGCCTCTCTCTGCTCTGCCTAAAGTATCAAAACAATCCCACAACCCCGATTCTCACACCAGCCAGAGCCAAGTTGATGCATCTTTCTTGAAAAAATCCAAGTTCACTTGGGTAAAAAGCCAGAACGTGGGAGAAGCGGGGCCTAAACAAGCCAGCTCCGTTTCCTCGCCCACCGGCAAAGCTGTGACCGTTGCCCCAACGTCACTCTCAAAAGCTCGAGTTGCCAGTGGAAGCTCCCCCTCATTCACACCCAAGAAGACGCCTGCCAAGAAGTTTCCTCGAAAGCTAAGCTCGGTCAACGTAGCCCCCAAGACCTCCAAGTACATATGGGTCTCGTCCTCTGCTGGAGCCCAAACTAAAATCCCTCGAAAGTCACCGTCGCCCAAAGCCCTGGCTCTTACCCAGAGAGCTCTGGAGAAGGGAGAGGTCACCAAGAAACTCCGAGCAGCCTCCACTCCTTCGAAGACAAAAAAGGGGATTGTGGGTTCCTCCACCAACTCCTCACCGGGTAGCCGTTACCGCTGGAAGGCTGGAGGTCAGGGTACCTCTGCGGCAGTGACGGGAGGGGCAACAGCAGCCCGTCGTAGATCTGCCTTCCACTGGACGTCAGAAAAAAGCAACAGAGGAGTGAGAGGAGGGCTTGTTCTTTCCCCATCTGCAACCCAGCGTACCTCCCTCATGCCCTCCTCCTCCCCTGGTGGGTTCAAGCTCCGCAGCAGGATGAAAATCATTAGGAAGTCTGCTAGTAGGTAAGTAATGGAAACATGCACATGATCTGCTCTGCTGTTCATCTCTGCTCTGACACCTGCTCTTCTTTTTAGTGCAACTGTTTGCCAGACAGTGGCAGCAAAATGTGTCAGAATACTTGAATTAAATAGATTTTTCTCAATATAATTTGCTAAATATTAGCCTTTATTGACACAGTTCTCGTTTGCCCTCTGTCCTGTGCCCACAGTGGAGGTGGGTCAGACAAGGGGACCAGCCCGTCAGCAGTAAAGTACTCCCCGAGGGGCCGGATGCACAGCTTGACCAGGAGTCCCACAGGAGTGAGGAGGACACCCTCCAGGGAGCTGGTGTCTTTTGGTAGACACAAGCTGAGGCGGCTCTCCCCCACCTCATCAAGGACAGGTAAGAAGCACACACACTTCACACTGTAGTATATAGTGTTGTTGAGTATTGTTCCGCTCAATTTCATGAAGAGCATTTATTCTGTATAGTTTTTCTGTCATGAGTTTACCATGACTAATTGCTCTAAATGAACCAAATGCTCATCCATGGAAAATAACATCACACGGTTAAGAGGGATCATGTCTAATCTGGCTTGTTATGGTTCAACTGTGTGGTCTTATAGGAGAAATCCTCGAACCATATAGTTATTTTTTTATTAATCTTTTTAACATTTCTTCTCCTCTTCCTCATTTACAAGCATGTGGATCCCAGCAACTATACAGTAAGACCCACAGCAGCTAAACTTTCTAGATAGGTTTGAATACCCAACCTCTCCTTAGTTAAGTAGAATTACGCCCGATGGCCATTTGGTGGTGCTATGACAACTTGTTTCAGCCAGTAACTCACCAACTGTCCATCAAGCATTTAAAAACCTTACATCCCCATATATAGTTCTCAGGTCCATTAGGATCTCCTGACATTTCCACTAAAGTAGGACCAAATTAGTCACAATTAGTCTAGTGATTAGTGTGTATATATATATTAGATATTGGTAAATAGTATTAGCAATTAGTAGTATTGTAGATAATGGTTATTCTGCAAAACTGGCTGGTCTGTTCTTCCTGTAATTGCACAAAATCACCATAGTGCTTTCTCTTATGTTTTGTAAGCCGCTATTTACATCTTTCCAATGATTCACACATCCACTGTATGTCCACTAGATTTTACACAATCAATCAAAGTGTTTTTGCGGTCTTCTGTTACTGTGTGTGCTCTTTGCCAACGGCGTTATGTTTTGTGCTCTGTTTTTTTATTTTGAAAAATCTGTTTGTGTGTGATTTAGCTCTTAAAAACCAAAGAAAACACAAATTGCGTTGGAAATTTCATACTAACATGCTATTTAGTACGCTAAAACAGTGTGTGACATTTTTTATTAGGTCTGAAACTTTAGTAGGAAAAGTATGCGAATGGCATACTATTTCTGGTGAAATATTACAGTATGCAATGCTGAACACTACGGCGGTATAAATATCCCATAATGCAATGCGGTAGTGACGACAACGTTCATAACAGACGCTGACGGACAGCTCTGTAACATCAATAACGCTTCAGTTTGAGTATAAGATTTCACTTTGCTAGGCGTAATATATATTTTTAAAATTAATTCAGACTTTGATTCTCACAAATAATCATTGGGTCACATGAGGTTGGCATGGGTTACCGTGGTTACGCGTCTCCAACCGGTAAGGAGGCTCTCAGGAAGTGATGATGTAATTACTACTCGGTGCGTCCAAAAAGATACTTACTACTGTTTATTCACACAATAGTATGTTGAACGATAGTACACCTATTGGGTATGTAGTGTATAATATGCGATTTTGGACGCAGCCACAGACTCACTGATCAGCCTTGGCGTCTTCACACATAGAAGCCACCCTCTCTCACAATCCATACATACATTACATTTCTTTGCTGCAACTCTCTCTCTCTGTCAACCTCTTATATCTGTAGGTGTCAAAACATCACCACGTCTCACGCTCACTTGGTTCTTTGCGTCTTGCTTTTCGTTGACTTAATTTTCTTTCTACTTTGGCATCATGTCTCCCTTCAGTGCTGGTGTCACTTCTGCAAAACCTGTGCCCCAGTGTTCCCACATTACTGCCAACTACACACTAGTAGAATACAAAATGTACTACTGTGTGTTAGAGCTGCAACGATTAATAGATTATTTGTCAACTATTAAATTAATTGCCAACTATTTCGATAATCAATCAATCGGTTTGAGTAATTTTTTAAAGAAAAAAAAAAGTCAAAATTCTCAGATTCCAGCTTCTTAAATGTGAATATTTTTTGGTTTCTTTTTCTTCTGTAAGTAAACCGAATATCTTTGAGTTGTGGACAAAACAAGACATTTGAGGACGTCATCTTGGGCTTTGGGAAACACTGATCGACATTTTTCACCACTTTCTGACATTTGATAGACCAAACAACTAATCAAATATTCAAGAAAATAATCAACAGATTATTCGATAATGAAACTAAGTTAGTTGCAGACCTACTGTATATACTTATTGTTGTAGTTAATTGTTTTTGTATTTTACCATTTTGTGCTAATAGGAAATGATGAACTACATGTGCTGATGGTTCAATCAACCTGTGATTTTGAAATGACACTGCCAACTGTAATTCTCAATGAGGACTCAAATATCAAGCTTTTTTTTTTTTCTGCATACTGATGATTTTTTTTCTTGAGTATACTTTATTCCAGTGTGAACACACTACATACTATAACCGGATTTATAATAGGGACAAAGCCTACAAGTAATTGGCCCTTCAGCGGTGGCTCTGACAGCAGCTATTCCAGATACTTCCAGTAGAGGGCAGCAGCTCACACACATGTAGTCCTCGTAGGGGCTTTGTGTTGCCGGCTGTCACCAGAGAGGCTTACAGACAGACTCTCAGAGGAGGAGGGGGGGAGGTTAATTGATTGCCCAATTCAGCCGTGATGGCGAACAAGTGCCGATAGCGGGTAATTTGCAGAGGTGGAGGCAGGCAGCGCCACCGCTATCAAGCCCTGGCACCGCTCTCCCCTCCAGTAGATAAAAAGGAGCTAATGCATAATTATCCTTTTGCAAATTGGATTGTTTTAACGAACTGTAGAATATAGGCCTAACCTGATGGAAAGCAATCATTGTTTTTACAGCCCCCCTCCCCCTCCCTCTCTCTCCCTCCTCTTGCCCCTCCAGCCCTCCGGTCATTCTGCGTGTACCCTACACGCCTCATGCCCATCTTGGTGTAATCTCCCATACTCAATGAAGTCAGAAGACATTAGAAAAGCCATCACTATTAACATTAGGCTTTATTCGTCCCCATGGTTCTGCGTCTATCAGTCTGCTCCTCTTTTTCTGGTTCTTTAACTTTTTGTGTCCTTCTGCACACCACCTTACACCGCTTCCCCTTCCTCTTCATCATTTCTCCGTGTCATGTGGAGACCCCGAATGGCCTTCCCCAGCAGGAACACATGCATCTCTAATTAAAGATGGGGATTCAGAATCAGAGACACGGGAAAGGTGGAGCAGAGGAAGATGGAGTGAGGAGAGCTGCTCGTAGCCGTCTGCGCCTCCGATAAGAGCCGCTAATAAAGAGCAAATTGAATTACTAATGATGGGAAGCAGAGTCCCTATAGATGAGCCCGTTAAAAAGCAACCTTATGACCACTCACACATGCATGATAATACACTCGCAAACAATGTTTCTTAATTTCCTCCCCAATGGCCGGCTTTAGCCTCTCCTCTCTTCCGAGGTGCTCGGTTATCTGTGGTTTAATTTAAAGAGGGCATAAACCTAAGTAAGCAGTTAGGGCTGTAATGAATCGAGAGGTGTGTATGAATGTATATATCTATATGTGTGTGCGCTCGCATGTGCTCGGAGACAGCCATGTAGCCCAGATAATCTAATAAAGCAGATAAATGTCAGGAGCGGACAGAACACAGAGTGGAAGAGTGCTGAGCCGTGCGGCTTCGGGCCCCATGTGACAGGCTTCTGGAGCGTTTCAGGTCTCTATCTCACTCCGGTTTCTTTCCTCCCTCGCCATCTCTCATCCAGTCTCGCTCAGTCTTTTTCTTTTTTTTTCCCCCCTCTCTGTAGCTGTCTTCACCGTTCTGCTAATATGCCTTGTGACTTTTTAAGCCCGGTACCGCATATCACTTTGCAGACTGCAGGCATTTTCTGTATAATCTTATTCTAGGTCTGAACTGAAATGTCACGAAAGTTCATCTGAATTTATAGATCACTTTCTGAAAAAAATCTGAATTTAAAGAGCTGATGTCGCAAAATCATTATACAATTATTCTTTTTTTTTTTTTTTTTTTACAAGATATTGAAATGTCAAAATGTGGCATTATAACTCTTGACTGCAAATAATGATTATTTTCAATCAGAAAATAGTGAAAATGCCGGCTCCAATTTCCTAAAACTCAAGATGACTTCACATGTCTTGTTTTGTTTGATCAACAGTGCAACACCTAAGATAAGTTAACCATCACATAAGACAAAAAGCAGCAAGTCCTCACATTTGAGAGACGAAGGTATTTATGCTCACACTTAGAGCTACAACGATTAATCGATTAGTTGTTAAATATTAAATTAATCATCAACTATTTTGATTATTGATTAACCGGTTTGAGAAAAAAAGTCAAAATGATCTGATTCCAGCTTCTCAAATATGAATATTTTCTGGTTTCTTTACTCCTCTGTGACAGTAAACTGAATATCTTTGAGTTGTGGACAAAACAAAACATTTGAGGACGTCATCTTGGGAGACACTGATCAATATTTTTCACTATTTTCTGACATTTTATAGACCAAACAATGAATAGATTAATCGAGAAAATAATCATTAGTTGCAGCTTGCAGCCTTACTCACACTTATACTCATAGGGTATGTAGGGTATCATTGCCGATTTATTTGCTGTCACTTCATTAACCAACCAACCAACCATTTAAACTCAGCAGTGATCAGTAACATTTGAAGGTGGATCTGCACCTATTTTCAAAAGACACCTAAATATGAAACAGACTTTACATATTGTTGGAGATTAAACTCAACAGTCTCTGTAACGCAGCTGTCAATCACTGCTTGTGAAACTCGTGAACTCCAATCAAACTGTCAAACTAGGCAGCGCTGATCACATAGGAGTCAAGATTCTGATACTGTAATGCCTGTTTCTCAGCTCAAATGTTTTCAGAATCATCTTGTAGTGTACTGTTTAGCTGTAAAATGAGAAAGTTTGATCCGGCCGGTGGGCGGTGCTTGGCATTGGCTCGACTGTTTTCATTTTACATTGTTTCTGAAAACATTTGAGGCAAGAAATAGGCATTACAGTAACAGAATCTTGATTCATATTTGATCAGCGTCGCCTAGTCTGACCGTTTGATTGGAATTCACAAGCTGCGACTACTCTGCTCTGATTGGTTGTTTTTCTTTGGGCCCGGTGGAATCTTGCAAATGCGATTAGGAACACAAAGAGGAGGCAGAGGAACCTGATTTTTTCACAGATTATCTGTCTCATGTACTACTGTCAGGATATAGTGACAGTTTGAGCAAATATGACAAAAAGTTATTTTTTATTAAAGTTACCAACTGCAGCTGTAAATCAAGACTTAGATCTGTATCGTATTGTTCATCTTCTCTCAGGTACCTGCAGCAACACGCCATCACCAATGAAGACCATTTCATTTCTTTTAATGCAGGACTGTTTTCAGTCCGACTACAGTCCAGCTCTCTCTTCTTACTCTTGAGTTAGTATTTAGAAGTAAATGTATCCAATGACTACTCTAGTTTTACTGCTCACAGCTGGTCCCCTGTTTGTGTAAATCATAAAACACACGGGGGTCAGATTGTTTGTGTGTTGTAGTAGGAGTAGCTCTCTCACAGTGGCAGTGCTGCCACCAACAGCTTACCAACATGCTGCACCCCCCCCCCCACCCTCCACCACCTGATACCACGGAGCCCATTACCACCACAAACTAATCCTCCGTCCTCCTTCAGGGATCCTGTTACCGTGCCTACAGTGATCCCATTTATTTCACCCATAAATCATGTGTGCTGCTCTGCATCGGGGTCCTGCTCCCTCTCACATTTTTCACTTTCTCCAGTGATATGCATGCACACACTACTGTATGTACGACACATGCAAACACAGATGAAATGCTTTCAACAAACAAGGGGCTTTGCTGTGCTGTAAAATAATTTGAGGAGCTCAGAAACCATTTTCGCAGAAGTGCGAGCAGAATGTTTGCTTACCACCATTTTACCATTAGAAAGTTGCATTTAAAGAAAATGTTGATTTTGCCTGCTTTAAATCCAACTTCCATTTTAAGTCATTTGTTGATTGCAGCTTCGCTAAACGAAGATGGCAGTGATGTTGCGCTATATTGAAGAGCAACACACACTAACGGCATCTGACGTGCGTCAAAACACCTGCATCCATGGTTTTCAGTGTCATTGTGCTGGTTGTTGGGCAATCCACTCATCAGGATATGCCACTGCTGTATTTCCCAGCATCGATGTACTTAAACTCTTCAGAGAAACATGCTAATTGATGCCTTTAGCACTTCCGCTTCCCTCGTCTCGATGTCAGTAGGTTTATTGAATGGGTTTTTTAGTTAGATGCCTGAAATAAGGTCTGTGGTTAACACAAGCTTAAGAGATTTTAACATTTTGTTCCACGATATGAAATACGTCAGTAAATATCCCACTCGTGAATTTTGAAGCTTTTACGTGTCTTAAAGAGGCGGTTGCTAACGAGTGGCTACATGACAGTACAAAACGTCATGACGCCGACTCGTCCGCCTTCACAGCCTCGTTGTTTATACACGCGCTCATGCGACCGTGGTGTAGTTCGTTTATAGCCTAACGTTAGCTTTTTACTGCCGGCGATTGCATTCACACTTCAAAAATCATAAAAGTGGTGTTCATTTGTGAAGATTATCTTACAGAACAAATCCCATTGGCTTTTTATCGAGGGAACCAGTGCGATGCTAACTTCCTGGTTGATCTACAAAAATACTTCACTCCTGCAGGACTCTATAGACAACATAGCCAGAGAAACGTGAGCATAATTGGCTGCAAATAAAAACATACAAGCTAGGTAAAGTTGCATTGTTAACTATAGATCGTTGTTATAGTTTGTCCGCTTTGGATGGAGATAAAAGGCCGGTGGATTGGGTATGTATAGTAGCTTATAATGTAACAACTGCACGTGTGACAGGTATTTCTCCCCGGCTGCTCAAACAGAATTTCCCGTAGGCTTTTTCGCCGCTATCTTTGTGGTTAATTGTGCATTCGTTGAACGACAGCGTATCGTACTCCTGACCGTTCTCTTCCAGACGAATGTCTGAAAACAGCGAATGGACCGCATAGTCTGTTTAACGGTCCCGGTGTTGTGTCCAATACCGTTTCCCCGTCGATGTGTGTTTCCACCTACCTAAAGTTGATATGAAAACAAAATAAATCACAAAATGTCACTTCCAATGAGTTTGTCTTTGGACTGCACTGTAAAGCCCAGTCTGTCCTTTTTTGACTTCAGCTTGGCACCACACACGCTTGTTTATTTTAGTTTGTTTCTTTGCATCACTCTCTGGTTCACACTTGCTCCAGTTTCTCCCACTTTTCCTTCACACCGCGCTCTCCTCTCACTGACTCCCCTTC
>CAKALU010039525.1:0-30529 GCA_916700995.1 Hozukius guyotensis
ATATACTGTATATATATATACACAAATCATGAATATAAATATAAATATATATATATTATATATATATTGTTGGTTACTTGCTATATATCATTTTTTATATCTTATTTATGATTTGTTGATGGTTTTATTTTGTAGGTTGACACCGGATATTGTTTGGTGGTACTGCGTCACTTGACGAGCCCATGACGACAGAGAGTCACCAGCTGTGTGTGTTTGACAGATGTTGGTTGAGGATCAGCCGCCTCATTCAAAGCGGAGTACCGGAGCAGGCAGAGTGTTTGGGCTGTTGTCTGGATTACACTCACCGGAGCAGAGGAGCAGAGGACTACAACATGTCGGGAGAAAAGACGACGAATCCCTGCAATAAATTCCAAGCCAACATCTTTAATAAAAGCAAATGTCAAAACTGCTTCAAGTCCCGAGAGCTGCATCTGTTGACCGACCATGACATGGAGCAGGTAACCTTACACTACTGCTACTACTACTATTATTATCATTAATGTGACCGACCATGACATGAAGCAGGTAACCTTAAACTACTACTGTTATCATTATCATCATTAACCACCTGGGTGTTAGCTAGTCTTCTTCAATTAACGTTAAACTACACTTTTATTCATTTAATGTGACAGTTGGTTAATTCATTCAAACAGTAAAGTAGTTTTATACTAAAGATATTAACTGTTAATTGAAAAATAAACTTCTGCATCTTTTTTGTAACTCATATTCGACGTAACGTCCTAAACCCAGCCAACATGGTTTTGTGTGCCCCACATGGGTTATGCTGGGGGTACCTGGGTACCAAGTGGGTATGGGCCCAAAATGGGCATCTTATCTGGGGCCCACTTGGATCAACTAAGTTGGTCCCACATGGGCTCCCCATGTGGGCTACCTGTGTGGGTTCTAGGTGGGTCTATAATGGGAAATAAGTGCATGGGGCCAACATGGAAACTGTGGACAAACCCACTTACAACCCATATTTCAGGCCATGTAGTCCCCATGTAGTTCCCACATAGAACTTAAACCTGGGGGGCCAATCTGGGCAACCCAGATTGGGCCCATATAGGCTAACACCCAGTGTACTCCTGCATGAAACTCACAAGGGCAATTGGCATGTGGCCATTATGGAACCCATGGACAATCCCATATAGGGCCCATTTTTCAGCCCATTTACTACCACATGGACCCCACATACAAATGTTGGCTGGGAAATGACCACATGTTAGCTTGTTTTCAATTAGCTAACGTTAGCAACCTCCGGTGCTCCTAACGGTATCTGCAAGATTTCACAGACCGGAGGAAAATGAAGCAGTAAGAGCTGATCTGAGGTCTGCTGTCCAGCTGCTGTCTATGAGAGCCGGCTGTCAATCACTTGCGAACTCCAACCAAACGGTCAAACTAGGCAGCGCTGATCAAATATGAATCAATATTATGTTACGTTAATGCCTATTTCTCTCCTCAGATCTTTTCAGAATCATCTTGTAGTGTACTGTTTAGCTGTAAAATTAGAAAGTTTGTGACGCCGCCGCCATTGTGAAATCTGGTGAAGAAACGCCAAGTTCTGGTCACATGACCGGAGCACAGCCAATAGGAACGCTCTCTCAATGAAATGACCTGTGATTGGTCAAAGTCTCCTGTCACGGCTAGATTTTTTTAAAGCCTGAAAACAGAGCCATGAGGAGGTGCAGAAGTCTAGTTATCTCTCAGAACACTAGAATTATAATATGCTGAAAGGTTATTATGGAATTTTTGCCCAATGATGCCAAAAATGTACTGCCTACTGACACTTTAAACTACACTTTTATACAGTTATTGTGACTGTTCATGTTAATAAATTTAAAGAGTTAGGTATTTTTACTCTAAAATTACTCATGAAAAGGAAACTGTCACAGTTTATTATGTCAAGAAAGCACCTTTTTGTAGCTCATACTCAACATAACGTTAGTTGTCGCTCCTTTTTGTTACATTATTAGCATCCTAAAATGACCGGGATTTTAAGGAAGGACCTTAAGGAATTTATTTTTCTATAGCGTCAAATCATAACAGAAGTTATCTCAGGACATTTGCATATAGAGCAGGTCTAGACCACACTCACTCAAGACCAAACAAGAGCATGCATGAGCATGAACCAGGCTCTGGGTGGACCGGACGGCCATCTGCCTCGACCGAATCAGAAAAAAATCTCTAAAGAATAAAAGAAGCATTTGAGACTGTGGAATCAGAAAATATTTGTTTTTTACTGGATGTATGACAAATATTTAATCAAATATCTAAATTATGTCTCAATCCACTTATTGGTGCAGCAGAACAGTCAAGTCATTTATTTACTTTGTGCTCACAAAAAGTGTCAATAATACCCTTGGTTCACTGCCTTTGAAAACAATGTTCCTGCAGATCTGTCATGTGGAGGTGATGCAAGCAGACAGTCATGACGGCTTCCTACATGCCTCACATTGTTAAAATATGTTATTGCTCTCTGTCCCCCTGCCTGGTTTCACTGTGCCCTGTAATTTCAGCGCTGTTGCTCAACCTGCAAACACTACACATGGCATTACTCTGACTCAAGTCAACTGCTCACATAGATAAAGCTGTTGTGGAGCATCTTTTGACTGTTTTACAACATGTTGTAAAATACTACTACTGTGTGCATAGTACTTTACAGTCAGCAATGTGTACGTGCAAATAGACAGCGCTTCTGGACAAAGATTTCGTGTAGAGCTGAACCGATTAGGTGATTAATTGATGAGTCAATCGCATAGAAATTAAATGACAACTGAGTCATTTTTAAAGCAAAATGGCAAAACATTCTCACCTTCCAGCTTCTCAAATGTGAGAATTTGCTACTTTCTTTATCTTATATAATAGTGAAATCAATATCTTTAGGTTTGGGGCTTTTGGTTGGACAAAACAAGCGATTTGAAGATGTCACCTTGGCTTAGGGAAATTTTTATCGTGAGAAATCTTCAGACATTTTCTGACATTTAGTAGACCAAACAAAAATAATCATCATTTGCAGCCTGCAAACCAAATGCTGATCAAGAAGATGCTTCATTTTGCTCGCATACAGCTTTTATTTTGGTGGTCCAGCCAGTCAGTGCAATGGCACTGTATGTGAATACAGCTCGCCGCCGGGTGATGTTATGAACCCAGACACGACGGCGTTTGGTTTTCTGACATATCTGGGACTTCCACAACATGTACAAAGCAGCAACAGTGGTTATTTCTTCCATGGTTGATGGCGGAAAGAAAAGTTATGATATCTATGGAGACAAGCTCCTTCTCCTCTCCAGCACGTCTGGCGCAAATGAATACCCAAATGATACCGGCAGTGCAACTCACGCGAGTAAAGCTCTTGGTCTGAACACAGCATCAGAGGCTGAATGCTAACTACTCAACTTTCCTCCATCACTTACAGGCAAAACCCATCTATGGAGGCTGGCTGTGTTTGGCTCCTGTGGGGACAGATTTTGACAACCCGATGCAGAGGTCAAGGGTAGGACATGATAAAACTGAGCTGAAATACACACACATTTATTTTTCTAGTTCTTTATTGTGACTTTCCTCAAGATAAATGGCGCTGTGGTGATGTTGTGTTTTGTGTGTCTTAACATCAGAAATGGCAGCGTCGCTTTTTTATCCTGTATGAAGACGGCAGCCTGAGCTTTGCCCTGGATGAACTGGTAAGAAACTGCTCATTGAAGTTTAACAAAAATATACAGTATATAAGATAGCAGTGTACAGTAAAGCATGTTCTGTATATCCGCATTTACAGTATGTTGGGATCAAGCAGGCATCTTTAGGCCAGATGTTGTGTGCAGAACCACAGCAGATGATTTGGGCTTAGCTGTCCTCTAATGCACACATCCCCCTCTCTCTGTGATCCCCTCAAATCTCTTTCATTGCACTCTTAACACCACAAACTGCTCTCTGTTTAACTGTCAGTCATCTGCGTTCTGGTGATCAGTCCTTTCAGTAAGCCAGATTTCGTAACTAGCTCTCCTCTGATTCCCAACCAGCCGAGCACGTTGCCACAGGGGACGGTGAACATGAATCTGTGTACAGACATCAACGATGCAGAGCCCAGGACGGGCCAGAGAAACGCACTCTGCATCGTCACGCCAGAGCAGGAAATATTCATCCGTGGTGACAATAAGGAGATCGTTAATGGGTCAGTATAAACCTGTAGAGAAATTACAGGAGCAGGAAGGTTTCCCTGTAACTAACGTCTTGTCTCTGCTTTTTCTATCTTTGTTTACTAGGTGGAGTGAACAGCTCGCTGTCTATCTACGGACTAACAAGCAGAATCAGAAGAAGAAACGCAAAGTGGAACCTGTTGCCACCCAGGTAGCAAAGCAAACACCCATCAAACGCTTCAGTTAAGCACACATTGTGTTTTTCCTGCCTGCTGTAGGGCCAAATGATTACTCACGGTCTGATTGCCATTTAATTCAATATAGATATTCATGGTCCTCAGAGGATCAATCCTGTTGTTTTTGGTGACCCCCTAACCTTTCATCTTGGACGAACATAAATGTCTGAATCAAATTTCATGGCAATCCATCCAATAGTTAAAAAAATAAAAAATAAGTTATTTTTCTGTTCATTGATTAATCGATTAATTGATGAATCATTTCAGCTCTAAATTGAAAATCTTTTGGTTTTGGACAGTTGGTCAGATAAAATAAAATATCACATCAAATGGAGATGGGATTTTTTCACAAATTTTTTATATTTTATAACCTAAAGTTTTAATTAAATATACATGAATAAAAAGTAAAAACATGTTACTGAATTTTTTTGTTTGTTTTTCTAACAAAACTTTAGGAACCCAGTCCAGCAAAGATGGCTGCAACCGATCCAAGTTTTCCGTCCTCTCAGAACGCTGCAGAGTCCGGCTGTGGTTGGTGGCAGGAAGACCAGCAGCAGGGCAGGGGACCGGGTGAAACCGCCATGTGGACTGTCCCAGACTCAGATCCCCCAGGCCCGGAGAAGACCCCTGCAGGTCTAGCAGAAGCAAAACATACACACACACACACGTACATCCAGGCATTTTTGTCCGTCGGCCAATCACAGCCACTTCCTGTCATCTCTCTAACTGTCCTAACGTCCTGCAGATGTTCTCACACTTCCAGCTTTGTATTTATACATTTCATTTAACCCTTGTTTAACCAGGCATGTTGACCCAGTACTGACTTGTAATCATGGGAACGGGCTGGAGGAGTTTTAGCAGGAAGTTACATAAACACAGACGGACAGACAGAAACAGGAAAACGTGCGTCTCTAACCTACAGGCATCATAAAAGCCAAACATGATCCATAAAAGACCTATTAAACGTGTCCTAATAGGCTTGATGATTAGCACAGGACAGGTATTCCTCCTTACTGGAGCTTTGTGCTGCGACAGAGTGGACAGCAGCACCCATCTGGCGTCAGACTTATTGCAGGGTCTGGAAAGGTCCTGTAATAAAGGTCTGGATTAACTCCTACTGACTGTGCCCATAGGCTGCTTCATTAGAGCGATGGAGGTTGTACAGGAGGGACCCTCTGAGAACCAAACAGGGAGGCTGTCTAATGAATGAGGGTTCCCTCTTGTCACTGGATTCCTGGACCATCATGTCTTTTTTTAGCAGCGTTGCAGTAGAAATTAAGCAACTTACCCTTTTATACAAACCACATTAACCCTTTGAACTCTGCAATAGAAAAAGTCTTACTGTGATGTCATTTCTAATTGGCTCCAGTATCCGAGGAAGCTCCTTCCTTTAAAATAGTTCTATGTAGCTAAAAATGGATAACTAATGTTTCGCTATCATCCTCATTACATTATTAGCATCAATGGATGTTGAATTGCTTGATGGAAGCTAGCTTTGTTAAGATCGAATTGGTACAAATGTTAATGTTACACTAAGCAATTAGTTAGCTTTAGTTTGCCCCACTTGTTTCATCAAAGTCACATATAATGGTAAAATGATTTAAGAATGTGACAAAATGTGAGTTAAATCGTACTTAAAACCAAATGCATAGCCACTGATTTGACTGACAATAACGGGACAATAAAGTTACTGGGCAAAAAAGAAGTCAGCAGCTACTGGGCGCTCCTGTTCTACGTAGACCAATAATCTATGTGGCCGTTCCTGTCATGCTCTACAGGCTGCCTGCGGGAGGTCTGTTTTTAAAGGCTTAACAAACACACAGTCAAATATTTAAGTCATGGATCCATTCTGATTTATATCTGGAACCTCAAACGCAGAATGGCCAATCATAGTGTAGCGTAACTTCAGGTTCTTCCTTTATCTCAAGCAATTTCTTAAAACGAGTTAAGTATTAGAGAGAAAACCTAAATATGCAAAAGTTGAAATTCATATTTGCATTGATTCACGTGTCTCCTGCTCCTATATTTGTCAAGTCACATCATCTCCTCTTCTTCAGTCCAGTTCAACCATCTGTTCTGTAGATTTTTTTTATAATTAGGTCATTGTTGTATGTCTTTTCTTTGTGTTTGTGTGTAGCCTAAACAAAAATGATTAATTAGCTGTCATATGGAACAGAAAATGGTTTGTGGTTCTGTCACTGTTTACCATAGCAAGTATATAGTAGTAGAATATTAAAACATTTCAAACCAGTAAGTATTTTATTTTGTTATCTAGAAAAATGGCTTGAGCTGCTTTTCCTTTAACTTTAAGGTAATTTCCTGACTTTGTGAAAAGTACTGTATATCTTAACAGGGAAAACTCTGGATGTTTTGATCCACTGGCCTCAGTGTGAACCCTGACATAGTGTTGTGTAATTAAAATAAGAATGATTTCATCGCAGCCTGTTGGCCGCTGGCTGTTTAAAGGGCGTCAGTGTGGAATTAAACCAAACTGTGTTCCTTCAGTACATTTAGCAGTCTGAAACCCTTCCATGTTGTTTGCTATATCCAGGCAACACATCCAGCTACCTGTGCCCGGTCTCCTTGGATTTGGTGACCAGTGGAAACATCGACCGCGACAGTAACAACCAGCTGGCTGAGTCAAACAACATCCAAACATCAGCAGACAACAAGAACCACAGCCACGACAAAAGGTTAGAAATGAATTGGAGGTAGATTTCCAACCAGTTTTGATGATAAAATGTGTAAATAACTCTTCTATACGTTGTGTTTGGCATCAGTCTGGTGTTTATTTTCTTATGCACATGTATTCTGTTGCTAACAGCCGTTTAAAATGCCTTGGCAGAGGAAAAGGGGGTAAATGTGCAAGCAATTAGCACAAAGGACATCCAATGCCTCTCTGCTTCCCCCCCCAGTATAAAACCAAACAGCCATCACACACCGCTAAACACCAGATCAAAGGCTCACGCTCTACCCCTCCATTAGAGATCCGACTGCTGCATTTTTAAATTTAGCTTAAAGAAACCCTCCCAGTTTGTGCCCCAGCAGCATGTAAACTGGTCACGTGAGCAGCGTACATCGCATTTCTTCACTCATTGCCTTTTTGGGAAACAAAAACACAAAATACTTAATGCCCCCAAATAAGGTCAGAAATTCCAAAACGCTGGTGTAACTGGATATCTGCAGCATTGTTTCTCAGGACCTTAATACTGACTGTCTGCCTGCCTGTCAGAGGAAGTAGACTTCAGCTGGAAGCTCCGTCTCAGGGCACGAAGCTGTCTGGACCCATCAGCAGGCACTAAAACATCAGGCTGTAGTAAAGCTACTCTATTTAAAATGTACCGAATAAATTATTTATAGCGTTCAACACGTGATGTTACATGCTTTTACAGACTTAAATATTCTCAAAATAAGATTTTAAAGGTTATGTCTCATTGATGACAGAGAAAACATAAAACTCACATCATTGTTATTTGACAATATTGCTACATCAATGTCTCTGTTTAGCGAAGAAGCTAACAAATATGCTAACAAGAACAAGGTTTTGAGTGACATCTTTGGATAACTATTGTATGGATTGCTATGAATTTGGTTCAGACATTCATGTTCCGCTGAGGATGAATTGTAATAACTTTGGTGATCTCTTCCTCTAGCGCCATCATCAGGTCAAAATTTTAGTTTATGTAATTAGGACCAAATTTGCACGGGACTAGTATTATCAGGGGACCTCATGTGATTTAGAAACACAGCTAATGTTAGCTGTTAGCTAATGGGATGTGCCATTGATTTATATTATGATGCGTTCAGGCTCTATTAAGGAAAAATGAGTTTTGGGCAAAGGTAAATTCTAACATTATCATGATCTTTTCAAATGTAATCTTGTATATGTAGCTTTTGGCGAGAAACAATCCAGTTGTTTGAAGGCGATGTTTTCACATCAATAAAAAATAGATAATAGAGAGGGAATTATGACCTGTTTAACTTCCTAACAAAAACCAAATGGTACTAAAGTAGTGGATGTTGAAGCACATGAGATTTATTGTTTTGCTTTTGTTTGTTACTGTGGTATCAAATTGGTATCGAGAATCGTGAAATTTCACTGGAATTAGCATTGACTACTAAATTTCTGGTATCGTGACAAAGTCTCCATGCTGTGTAGCGAGATATTTTTATTTGATTTAACAATTAACGATACGATTAAGATTATCAGAATTAGCCAATGGATTAACCAGCTCATTGTTTCACCACTAGATTCAGATGCAGTTTATATTTTTTTTGTTTATAGAATTAAAAACAGCCCACAAAACCGTAACTTGCTGTAAATACTGGAATGAAAACAAACTCGACAAACTTAAAAATACAAAACAAACAAATCAACATGTTTAAAAACCCACTAAATTAGAATATTGTAATTGTTACTGTGACCCTTGGCATCAACACACACTCACACAAACCCAACTTTTAACTGACACTAACACTCCTTTTCATCACTTGACAGTTGTGTATACATTATATCAGGTTACTGTGTAATACCTTCTCTACTTCCACACAAAACACCTCTGACACCAGTGGGAAGGATGTCAGCTCTTATTTAGTCTCTTAACAGCAACAATAACATTCGGTCTGGTGTCCTCTGGGCTCTTTTCTGCTGCACAGGTGCTGTTTGGAGTCTGTTATCAAGCTGTCAGTGTTCATGCTGGTGGAAATGATGTCAGAACCCACCTGTGTGTTAGCGAGGTCAGGGAAGCCTCACGTACAGTTTTTCACTCATTAGTTGTTCATGTTTTCCAGCCAAGGCAGTCCAACAGAGAGGCTGCTGGGATTGGAGGCCCCCGAGAAAGAGCAGGAAGAAGGAACAGCTGTTTCCAGAACGGGCAGGAGTGAAGCTCGCACCAAAAAGCGAGAGGTAACCACACCAAGTACACGTTTAATACTACAATATACCTTAACCATCGACACTTGACACTCATTGTATCCAAGTTACTGGGAGTGTAAGAGACCGGTCTCGTAGACGCACCTGCGGGGATCGCTGGCTAGCAAGCCGACTTCTCAGAAGTGAATTTAAGATTAAATAGTATACAAAATTTGTATAAACCGGGTACTTTACCTTCGGAGCTGAGTCGCTCTCCTCAGCCACGGCAGCTCCGAAGCTCCTGTTAGCATCATAGCTAGGCTACCTACTGTCCGCATTTAGAAGGCAGTAGCCAATCAGAGGCAGGGTAGGGGCGGGTCTTCCCGCAAGGCATACTGAGTAGGGCGCCCGCACATGCGGAGAATGGGTCTGGCAGCTGGGACGGATCGGGTACTGGAAGGGAGTAGTCCAGTTCTTCCTGGAGGATCCTGAGGCCACGTAGGAAATCGTCACTGTCCGTTTCATATATCATTTTCATATAATTCAAAAGGATTTTAAATAGTGTATTTAGCTGAAAGGGCAACTACACCCTCAAATTCTGCTGGAATCCTTCTTGGCTTCATCTTGTTCTTGTTCATGTACTGCGTTGTTTTTCTACCGGTGCTTATCAGGCTAATGCTATGTGCGAGAGGCACTAAATGGCGCTACAGTTAGCCAGTTTTCCAGTTTTATTTATACGTAACATAAGAAATAACGTTTCTTATTTCCTGTACAGCCAGGAACTGTACTTTTTCTCAGTCAGCCTGGCTGGATCAAATTCCGTCCTCCTGTGCTCCTCTGGTGGTCCAAAGGCAGCGCCTGATGTTTCTGCATTGCCTCGGGCTGCCAGGTTAATACCGTTCGTCTCTTTCGAAGACTGTTTTGGTTTCTCGGACATTTTACGGTTCTTGGAAGGGCATCTTAAAGCCACTTGGCATGCTACAACTGAAGCGTATAATGCACCTCTCATTGAAAGATAAACAGTCTAACCCCTTTTTCTTTTTTTAGGCAGAAATAACACCACATTCAGAAACGCAATACATGAACTATACATGATTAAGGGACACTATTTCAAGTTTATTTCTTGTGTTTTCTATATTTTTACGGCCCCCTGTCCCCCCCCTGATATAATGGTAGGGGAAACACTTGCCTATTTCGTCACGGTTAGGGAGGGGCCAGGGAATTTGGCTGAACCAAACTTTCACATCCAAACAGACACATACAAGCTAATTTAGAGCAGGAAAAAATGTGTTTTTGTTGGAAAAATCTATGTGTACAGCACAAAAATAGCAAATTAAAGTAATTAAAGTAAATTTAGTTTTGGAGTTCCACTTTAAGACCCATAAAAGAGCTTTTTGATTAAAAATCACCAAATTTGGACACACATGGTTGTCATTGGACAGCGACAATATGTAATCCCTCCAACGTGTTCTGGGTCTGTCACGGGGTCTCCTCCCAAAATACCTTCAAGGTTCGTCACCCAGGAGGCGTGTTTTTGTTTAACAACATACAGTAAATACTTTCAGATCACCAAAGCAGCATCTTCTAATAATTTCTGCAAGTTTCTGCATGTTTCATAATTATTGTCATCACTGTGAAACACATCAATTAACGTCATCCAATGTATGTTAAAGGGGAACTACGCCTATTTTAAAAATGCATTTATGTTATTCCTACAGTATGGTTTAAGACAGTCCAAAAATGATTAGTAAACATGAACAACTCTCTCCTAAATCCCAAAACAAGAGTGCTAAAACTCAAACTTGTGATGTCATAGGGTATAAAGTGTGGAGCTGCTCCATAGACAATGAACAGAGAGAGAATTTTTTGCCTTTATTTGACAGAGATGGTCATGAAAGGGGGAGAGAGAGTGGATGATTTGCAGCAAATGGTGCGGAGGTTGAAGGAAGTTACCGCTTTTATTGTTGCAGTCTGAGTAACGTGACGTCATATCAGTCCCGTATCCGTCACCAAAACAAACCACCGTCGGCCGCAGTGAGCCGAAACGATAAAGTAGAAAACGGCGGAGGGTCCACATGGATACAACCTGCACCCTCACATGTTAAATCCAATGTGGTAAACACTACACATACAGTAAAGTATGGAAACACTTTGGGTTTCACACTTTGCAGGAAAAGCAAAGCTAGACATCATGGCTAAAGCTGCATGCTAACTCTGTCATGGACAGGAAACATTATCGTATTACGGTAACTTGTGGTCAAGCCAGCCATCACTCGCATCTTGTCGAAGTTAGCGGAAGTATACACGTGCGACTATGTCCGGTTTTCAAAATAAGGTGTTAACAAAGTGAACTGTATATACAAAATACTGTACACACAGTATATGGAAATAAGATTGATGGATTATATTCACCAGAAGTATAAAACATTACTTGTCCCTTGTAAATTAAAATGACAATACCACTAATTTGTGAGGGAAATTCTTCGATTTTTGGGTTGCTGGAAAAAATTAAATAAATAATGCCTGACAATGACTGATATATCTGACTTCAGGACAATACTTAAAAATCGCAAAACATATCGAATCGGCACCCATGTTTCGTGATAGTATTGAATCAGGAGATAGGGGTATCGTCCCAGCCCTAGTACCTGACGTCATTTTATTATTTTAAACAGGTGAGAAAAGCATAATATCCCTTATGACCATTATTGATGTAACTTTGGTAGTAAATACTGTGTTCATTCACAGCACATTGTATGAACCTGATTAAGAAAATAGGTTTTCAGGGCCACATCATCAAACAATTAAAAGCCCATTTCCTTGCCATAAATAGGAATTGCTGACTAATCTCAAGGTGGGTTCGTCATGATCAAGACCAGTCACTGTTCCCAGCTGTACTCAGCCTGTCCAGCCCAGTACAGGCTGAGTACAGCCTGTCCTGGGTTATACTGGTTTGAGCATGATTCACTCAACCAGGTGTTACTCAGAGAACAACGTCACTTTAACGATGAAGCTCTGACCTGATCAAACACTTGGCTGGACGAAGTCAATCTCTGTTTGCATCTCTGAAACCAGTGGTTGTAAACATGAGGGTCTGATTCATTCAAGTCTTGTGCATCGTAACAACTCACACTCAGTTCATGCTGCAGAATGAAAAGCAGGTGATGAGAGTTTGGCACGAGACGCGTGGACGAGTGGAATCCTGCCGTGTCGAGGCTTGTGAGTTTCCTCCCAAAATGTGTGAGAGTGGGTGCATGTGTCAGCAGGTGGGAGAGAGGCGGTGATTCATTCAGAGCTGCGTTTTGTTTGGGAACAGAACTGGTTTTGATGCCCTGAAGGCGTTCAGCCCGCCTCCTTTCAGTGTGTGTTGTAATCTGGGAGACAGCGTTCCTCTGGCAGACTTTTTCCAGGGATTCCTCAGACCTAAAACAAGATACGTTGTAATGTCGACTCCAAACTCACTTGACGGTCCGTATTTACTGAACCTGATGAACTAGCAAAGTCACGCCTCCTTTCCAAGAGCACATCTGTTTGTGAATGATAGTCACTGTGTGTTGTCAGGCTAGACCCTAGTGATTAAGGAGGTGAGCAGACGTTAACGGGTGCCTGTCTGTGTGTGACAGTATCGACAAAACACAAACATGAAGCATAAACAATCCACATAAAGCTTAAAGGTTACTAGTTAAACCACGTTTACTTCAGTAAGTCAGGCTTATTTTCTGGAAACTCTGTATAAGAAGAAAGACCTCTGCATTAGCCTCATTCCCACTACTACCCGACGTCTTTTTGCACCATAAAGGCCTTTACACACTGGGGGTGTTTTTTGCGTGATTATTCGCACATCAATATATATTTTTTTAACTCTTGTTTTGTTCATGACCTTTTTCACACAGAATGCGAATATTATGCGGGGAAAAAGCTGGAACAAGGTTGATTTTTCTGAGCTTTCGCACTGCAAATTAAGGCATCAACCAATCACGTTGTGCGGAACGGACATATTCAAAACGTACACTATAGGGGTGGGAATTTTGCGATTTTTTTTTTTTTTTTTTACGATTTTGAAATTAATTTTTTATTATTTTTATTGAATCTATATTTTTTACATTTTATCGACCAGACGATTAATCGATTAATCTAGAAAATAGTCTGCAGATTAATCAATAATGAAAATAATCATTAGTTGCAGCCCTAGTATATAACTCTATATCCTCTTACAATTTAGTTTTCCTCTTTATTTATTCCTTTAGTGCTTGTTTCATATAATTTCTTCTACTTTATTACCTATTTGTTCTATTCTAATTTATATATTTGAATATGTTAATAGATTTTCTGTGTGTAATATGGGGCGGGCTACCGCTGCATTTCATTGTGCAATCCTGTATTGTATAATGACATAAAGCTGAACCTTGAACCTTGATTAGTGGGTTAATCGGCTATCTTTGGGCTTAACTCTGTATAATTCGGAGAACAAAATCACTACTATAAACAACGCAAAAGAGAACATTTGGCAGCGAGTTGTAGGTCAGCAGCGAGTTCACACTCTGTCAGAAGTAGAGATGAACTCATGTCAGCCGTTAGCTCAGTTTGTTGCTGTGTTTGTTGTGATCATGACATTGTGAGGCCACATTGTGAGTAAGTTATGTGAACTCTCTTTGTATATTTAGTGTTGAAAATTAAAGATGTATGAAATGCAACTTACTATTAAATGACTCAGTTAATTAAAATGCAGTAAATAATAAGCTTTTTTTCCCCTCTAAGCTCTCCACCAGTTGGATTATGTTACTTGGTTTGTACAAGTTACATAACAGCGGCCATATGGTGTAAATATAGTGTAAATACCTTGAGATTATCCGTCTCCATATTCCATATTCATTCATTCACATATCTTGAGGTCAGAGGTCAACGGACCCCTTTGAAAATGGCCATGACAGTTTTTCCTCGCCAAAATTTTGCATACGTTTGGAGCGTTATTAACCTCCTTCACGGTTGGTGGTGGTTGGTACCAATGGATTCCTTAGGTTTTTCTATTTTCATGTGATACCAGGATCTTCACTCTAGCTTTAAAACTGAGCACGCTACAACGAAATTAGTGGTGTTAAAACGAATTTGCTTTAACTTTGACAGCCCTAGTCAGAACCACTGCAAGATGGATTCTCACATGGTGTTGTGATATCGTGAGAATTCAGCTGCCATGCAAGGTAATGAGACACTGTTCATTTTCGTGATCATCCAGGATCACCAACTTTAGAAGAGTTAGGGCTCACTGCTGACCTAAAACATGATGCCAAAAGTTTTCTTGGGCTTTGTTTATGGCCGTGGTTTTGTTCGTGTTTGCTTTAATATTATATTAATTTAATATCTGCTGCTCGGTGGCCACGAACATCACAGTTTTGTCTTTACTTTTCTGTTTTCTTCACAGTGAGTCCATGTGATCAGTGCTTGATTTTTCAAAGAATGAAGCAAAATAAGTTGGCTTTTATGAAACCGTTTAATCCTGGTTTAGTTTGTTAGGCTCGTTCACAATAAACGCTGCTTTCTTGATGTAGAAAAGAAGTGTAAAAGTATGGTCACAGTACATTTATTTTGACACAGATGGTCGTCACTGTGGCAGCTGTTAATCTTTGATTAAACAGACAGGCTCATTCCAGAGGATTTGCCCTTTAAATACACTCAGCAGCACATTTTATCCCATGTGAGGATTTATGTGTCTTTGGGTGCATTTGTTTTGGTAGCCAGGAGAAGGTCAAAAGAGCCTGTCCGGAGTTCATTTCCAAGACAGCCTCCTCTTCCTCCCTCCCCCCTGCAGCTTTGTGAGGCTTCTTCACCAAACAGAGGACAGGCTCTGTCTGCAGCAGTCAGCGATTGTTTGGGAAGAAGAAGAAAAAAGAGATCAGTGCAGCCTGTGAGCGCTGTGTTCCTCCATGTGTTGTGTCCTTGGATAGTTGTCAATGTAAATGCCAGGAAAAGAAAAACACAAAGAATGTTCTGTAAGTGGTCATTTTTTCCCGTTGAAGTGGTTATGTAAGAGCGAAGAATGAATCTTTTCAAGTAAACAAAAAAGAAACGTACCCTTGTTTCATTTAACGCTCTGTGATTCAGACTTGAAAGAGATACGTGCCGCTCTATCAGCCAGCATGAAACCTGATCACGAGAAGCACACTCAGTGCTTCTCGACTTGTAGCATCATTTTTTAAACAAAAAGTATCAGGGATTATGCGTCGTCTGAAACCTTTTCATGCATTCCACATAGCCAAATGCAGTCATCCGTGTGCAGTTCAGTGGCGATGTGAGTAAGAGTTTAACAGGCAGTGTAGAAAAGCCTGTTGGGCTCCCCGTGGTGCTCTACAGCAGGCCTAATCCTCCCAGCTGACATCTCTGCCAAGGATCCAGACTATCGGTTACTCTGCTTGATGGAATGCAGGCCACACACACAAACTGACACCGTCCTGATTTAGAAAACACCTCACGTCTTCAGATAAATAAAACAAATGTTAGTGATTTAAAAGAGTTGTTATCATTTGATTTTTGACTTCCACAGAAGCTCCAGTCATGTGGGGACAGCACCCAGCTCACCGCACCGCCACCCCAGAGAAGAGCCAAGTCTCTGGACCGCAGGACGTCCGACACCGTCATGACGGTGAGTCATAATATAAGAAACTAAATTATTCGTGGCTGTAAATTAAAGCTGCATCAGGAGAGGTAGAAGTGAGAGGTGAATCACAGTATAGATAAAAAAAAATATGGCCGCCCCAATTGCGACCCCTAGAGGCCAAACAGCTTCTTACACTCTCACTATTTCAGGGCACTGACCAAAACTGTGTCTGTACCAGTGGTGGAGGAAGTATTCAGATCCTTTACTTCATTAAAAGTACTAATACCACACTGTAAAAATACTCTGTTATAAATAAAAGTCCTGCATTGAAAATGTTACGGAAAGTATAATCAGGAAAATGTACTTGCACAGTAGTATTAAAAGTATAAAAATGTCCCCTGTGACTGTTGTACTATTATATATTCTATCATTAGATTATTATTACTCATTCATTAATGTAGAAGCATGATTTTACTGTTGTAGTTAGTTGAGCTGGAGCTCATTTTGAACTATTAACTAATGATTATTTTCATTATGGATTAATCTGTGGATTATTTTCTCCATGAACTGAATATTTGGTTTGTAGAAAATAGTGAAAATAGTGAAAAATAGTGAGAAATGTTCATCACAATGACTCGGAGCCCAAAGTGACACCTTTACAATGTTTGTTTAGTCCAACTCTCAACATTATTTCTAATACATTAACATTATTAAAAGCAGCAAATCTTCACATTTGGGAAGCTGGAACCAAGCAATACCACAACGTAAAAATACTTCATTATAAGTCCTACATTCAAAATGTTGCTTCAGTAAAAGTAGTAGAAGTATTATAAGCAAAATGTACTTAAATTAGGTGAAAGGTAAAGAGGTGAAGTTCATTTGAAGTACTTCATATTTTTTTGTTTAATCTATAACAACAAATTATAACTTTGAAGCTGATCATGTGTTTTATGTGTAAGATGTTGATCTGCAAAGTAACTAGGTTAAACAAGTACAATATCTATGTCTGAAAAATATAAAGAAGCATAGAATGCAAATACTCAAACAAGTATAAATACCTTAAAATTTTACTTGTGAATTGATTTCCTCCACTATTTGCAAAGTCCTCTACGTCCAAAGATGAAAATTCTCATATATTAACTGCGACTAGAAACATTATAGATACATTTCTCTTTACAAACATAACCTAACATCACCTACATCACATTTATTATTTGAATACAAAGTAATACAAATCAATACAACCTTTATTACTTAGTTAATACTTAATTTCCACACAAATTACTGTTATTAATGGCAAAAATGTTAACATTGTGTTTTCTTTACAGCCAGATTTATTAAATTTCAAAAAAGGCTGGATGGTCAAATTGGATGAAAATGAGCAGGTAAACCATTTTAAGAGTCCTAAATTAAACTTAAATTCTTGATTTAAATTATTTCAATGCATTTAGTTTGCTCATTGATTAATTTATCTTTTGCTTCCCTCTAGTGGAAGAAATATTGGTTTGTGCTGTCGACTGACAGTCTGAGGTACTACAAGGACTCAATAGCTGAGGAGGTATTTTGATATTAGTTTTTTATAATATAGAATACAAATACAAGAAGAAGTGTTTAATTTAAGACGTTCAAATGTCTTTTGCTCTCCTCCCTTCAGGCTTCAGATCTTGAAGGAGAAATCGACCTGACAAAGTGTTATAATGTGTCTGAGTATCAGGTGCAGAGGAACTACGGCTTTCAGATTCACGTAAGAAAACTGTTCCTACACTAAACAGACACAAACTGTATCTTCTGCCTCAACATGAAGTCAAGTTAAGTGTTTTTTTTTAGACCCCAAAGGGTGTCTACACGTTGTCGGCTATGACGTCAGGGATACGCAAGAACTGGATCCAGGCTCTGATGAAAAACGTACGTTCAGCTAACGCCCCTGATGTGGCCAGGTAAGGGTAAAATTATAATACTCTTGTATGTAGAGCTGCAACCATGAAACGATTTGTTGTCAATTATTTAATTAGTCGCCAGCTATTTTAATAATCGATTAATCGATTTTAGTCATTTTTTTAAGAAAGAAAAGTCTAAATTCTCTGATTCCAGCTTCTTAAATGTGAATATTTTCTGGTTTCTTTACTGGTTTCCTCTGGAATGTAGTGGCGTAGAAGTATAAAGTAGCAGAAAACGTATTTACTCAATTATACTACAGTACAGTACATGAGTAGATATTCTTTCCACCGTTGTACACTATATTTTGATGAACAACTGTCTTTTTATTTATCACGTTGTCAAAATGATGATGAATAAAGTATATTTTTACTCTGCTCATAGCCCGAGAATTTGTTGATATAACTCAAATTTTGGTGTCAAATTGTTTTTGCCTTAGAAACATAATGTCTCTACAGATTGTAAAGCCCCCTGAGATAAATTCGTGATTTGTGATATTAGGCTATACAAATAAAATGTCTTGACTTAACTAGGGCTGCAACTGATGATTATTTTCATTATCAATTCATCTGTAACAGACAGTCTATAAAATAGTTATATTATATTTATTAATATACTTATAATATTAATATATGACATTTTAAACAAGCAATTGAATATCAAAATTGTTGGTGATTACACAACTAAATAATACATTTCTCTACATTGTGATGTTTTCCTGTCCTCCATCTGAACATACCTACGTGTTGTGTACAGTTTACCTGGCCATCACGTTCCCTTCAGCCCACCCGAGGCTCTCCCTAAACCAGATGTGACTCAGGACTCTGCTGACGTCCCCACAGAGAGAGACCCTCACCCCAAACACAGGAGTGTGATGGAGAGACGGCGGGAGGGACGCTACAAAACCTTCGACTGGGCCGAGTTCAGGCCTCAGAACAAATGGACTCTGGATCTTCAGAAAAGTAAAGCTCTGTGCTCGCTGGAGTTAGGAGACCTGGAGAGGAGGAAGAGGAGGGAGGAGAGGAGGAGGAGGTATGAGAGCATGCTGGGCTTCCCTCTGGGTTGGGAGGTGATTGGAGATAAAACTGTAGATTGCAGCATCAGAGCACTGAGTCCAAAATCACAGCAGAAAGTGGAGGAAGAGATCGAAGACTACTGGAAGCAGGTGGAGAAGACGCTGTTCAGACTGGAGAGAAGCGTCCCGCTGTTTCCTGAAGCCAAAGAGTCTGTGGAGGTGGAGAAGCTGCTGGACGACTACAGGACGGGGGTGAGTGATAGGGATCGTTCGGATGTTTCTCAGTGTGTTTTGGACACCTAAAAATATCAAAATCAGTTTAAGTGTACGCTATATTTAGAATATTTTCACCACTTTACCTTGCCATCAGACAGCCCTATCTAACGGAGAACTGAAGCCTTTATCTATGCTCTCTTCAAAGCCAACAGACTCCATCGAAAAAAAACCTGTAATTTTACTTCGCAGAACACGGTAGTTGTTGGTCTACCACTGCTTCGATCGGTTAGTTTAGGTAATAGGTAGGTAATATACTGACTATGGAGAAGTACCTCATTCAATATCACTGAGAAACGCCAAACTATCCCTACAAATATGGGTTCCACTCATAACAATATATCCATCCATCCATTATCTGTAACCCAATCTGTGATCCCACATTGGGCAAAGGCGGGGTACACCCATCACAGGGCTGACACATAGAGACAGACAACCATTCATGCTCACATTCAAACCTACGGGCAATTTACAGTCAACAATTAACCTAACCTGCATGTCTTTGGACTGTGGAAGGAAACCGGAGAAATAACAATATAGTGTGTGTAAACTTTATTTAAATTAATAGATTTTAGTTTGTTTTAACAGATATTCACGGTCCCCAGAGGATGAATCCTACTAGTTTTTATTCAACCAGTGAAATATCTCAACATGTAATTGATTATTGTACTGTAGCTACAGATTTGGGATGTGAGAAGCTATTATATATTAACTGGTTGTCTGTTGAAGGTGGAGGATCTGAAGGCTCAGCTGGCTGAGTCGGAGCGTCACAGACTGGAGCTGGATGCTCAGCTGAGTACAGCGGGATTTTATCAGCAGCAGGTCTGCCACATTTTGGACCTCAGCTACTTGCTTTTCTCAGTCTTTGATACCTGTATGGTTGTTAATGTTACTTTTTCTCTGTTGTGTTTTTACAGCTGGACCCTCCACTAACTTCTGAGGCAGATATTTGCCCATCGGACACAAATGAAGAGCCATTAACCAGCAACACACAGATCCTGAAGGATGTGTGCAAAGAGCTCTTACAACAGCAGAACATTATCAGCATGCAGGAGCAGCTCAGCTTTGAACCGCCTTCATTAACCCCTCAGACGCCCAGCATCTGGCTGCATGACACAGAGGGCAACTACCAAGACCTGGAGGATTTGCTTCCTGAGACAGAAGACACGCCTTTATTATTATCACCTGCATCAGAGAGTGACGGACAAACTATAGATTTAAACGTTGCAACAATCAACCACCAGAATCAGCTGGACAGAGACGACTGTGAGCAGATTCCCAGCGCAGAAACACAAATAAATAACAGTGAATTAATAATTCTGAAGACGCCTGCAGAGGGCGATGACGACTCTCTGAGCTGCTGTGTGCAGCAACGCATACCTCCAGACCAGGCGATGGTGAAGAGGCTTTCCCAAGAGGTCGAGCTGCTCACCGGCCAGAACGAGGCTCTCAACCAGCGCAACCAGGAGATGCTTAACCAGCTGACGGAGGCAGACCGCGAGATAGAGAGGCTGAAAGCGGAGCTCAGCAGCAGGTACACTGAACCCCATCACCTCCCTGAAGTGGAACAGCTGGGACAAACACGGGTGGAAGATCTGGAGAGGGAGCTGAGCTCCAGAGACCAGCAGCTCCTGGAGGCCCAGACCTTGATCACCTCCCTGGAGGAGAATCTGAGGGAGATGGAGGCACTGCTGCAGCTGAACGTCCTGACAGAAACAGAAGAAACAGGACAGGAGAATAAGGGATACCTGCTGCGATGTTTCGAGGCCACCGAGGCCAAGCTGACGGAGCTGGAGAGGCAGCTCGACCAATCAGAGCTGACCTGCAGGGAGCTCCAGACGCAGAACGCAGAGCTGAAGGAAGCTGAGAAACGTTACCGTCAAGCAGCTGCAGAGGCGGAGGCTGACATCGGGAGGCTAAGGTTGAAAGATGGAGAGAGCAACGGATGTGTTTCTGGTGAAGAAAGGATCCGGCAAGTGATAGACGGGATGGTCCTGAGGTTGAAGGCTTTAGAGAAATTACTGGAGGTGATTGAGGAGTTGGATTTTGGTTTGAGAAAGGTAGAAGAGCCTACAGTGGAGAGTCAGTTGAAGTGGGAGGAAGAGTTTTGGAGTTTGCTTCTTGACAAACTAAGGGTCAATCCCTCTGAGCTCAATGAGGAGAAACCTGTAGAAGAGCTTCTTAGTGAGGTGACAGAACGTATGATGGTGGAGAAACGAATGCTGCTTTTAGGGCAGCGTCTACTTTCTGAAACATGCACAGATGAAGGGAGGGAAGGTTTGAAAGATCTGGATATTATTTGGAATAATGCAAGTGAGACAGAAACCAAAAAGACAGATGAAAGCAGGATATTTGGTTTTAGCAACCAGCTATATGAGATGGAACATTTTAGAGGCGTCACACAGATGAAAATCTCTGTTCTAAACCACCTCGCCTCGTCTGTCGGCACCTCAGCCCACGAAAAACTGCAGCTGATGGCTGACTTTCACTTTTCTGAGCATCCCTGGTCTGGTTTCCTTCACTCTGCAGCAACTGAAGCGTTACACTGCTGTCATTTAAGCAGGCTTCAGTCAAAATACGAGCGGCAACTTGAGGAAACCAAACAGACTTCTTCTCTCATCTGCAGCAACTGTGTCGATTTGATGGAAGAAAACAGGGAGCTGAGAGCAAGATTGTCAAACATAGAAGAACAACAGTCATCGACGTTGGTCGATAAGATGGACAGGTGTTGCCAGACAGAAGAGACTTACCCACAGGACACAGATATTGAGTTACAGGTAGCAAATGAAAGTAGTGCAGGTGAAATTGAGGAAAAAGAGGAGTTGTTTGAGTGCCTGGAAATCCCACTTCCATGTGTTGAAGGTCAATTGGGAATCCAGGAGATAGCAGATGAAAACACAGAGAACAGTAATGCAGATCCTTTGGGTTTGGAGACGGAGCAAGTTGTAGAGCTGAGAAGAAGAGTGGAGGAGCTGGAGGAGCAGCTGGCCGTCATGGCGGAGGTGATGAAAGAAGAGCTTGATGGGAAAATGAGTTCTGTTCAGACGCAACATGAGAAGGAGATGGAAAAGCTGAAGGTGAGTAGAGCTGGAGGGGTTTACACAGACAGTTTTTTAAGATTGAAGCTGCCCATAGTTGAAACTTATTTAAAGTAGGACTTTCAATCGATAGTATCAAATACTCTTATCAACATGAGAGTGGGCAAATATGCTGCTTTATGCAAATGTATGTATATATTTATTATTAGAAATCAATTAACAACACAAAACAATGACAAGTATTGTCCAGAAACCCTCACAGGTACTGCATTTAGCATAAAAAATATGCTCAAATCATAACATGGCATACTCAAGCCCAACAGGCAACAACAGCTGTCAGTGTGTCAGTGTGCTGACTTGACTATGACTTGCCCCAAACTGCTCGTGGGTACCTATAGAACACATATTCATTCACATATCTTGAGGTCAGAGGTCAAGGGACCCCTTTGAAAATGGCCATGCCAGTTTTTCCTCACCAAAATTAGCGTATGTTTGGAGCGTTATTCAACCTCCTTCGCGACAAACTAATATGACATGCCTTAGGTTTTCTAGTTTCATTTGATGCCAGTATCTTCACTCTAGCTTTACAAATGAGCCCACTACAACCACCTTCATGCCAGACACAATTCAGAAATGTAAGGCGAACTCTGCTGATTTTACACATCAACATTATGTAGCACGCTGAAGGTTGTAAAGTATGTGACTCATGTGACCGTCTCCTCCAGACCACGTGTGAGTGCGGCTTTGCCTCCATGGAGGAGTCTCACCTGAAGGTCGTGGAGGAGCTGCAGCGTCGACACCAACAGGAGGTGGAGCGCCTCCTGGTGGAGAGAGACAGACTGCTGGAGGAGGAGAGCGCTGCTACGGCAATCGGTGAGGAGACAACATATTTTATTTTGAAAATCTTTCTGTGAGAAAATATAAAACCTGTATTTTCTTGAGGAACAATTTGAGTTTCCTCTTCTGAAATTTTAACCCTCATGTCCGGTTTTGGGTCCCATACAGCCTCTTTAACAGCTCAAAAAACATACTGAACATTGTTTATCACTCTGATACTTTTCCAAATTTTTTCAAAATTGTTTATAAATATTAAAATGATTTTAAAAAGGAATTCATATTTGTTCATGTATAACTCTTATACCTTATAAAACATTATATTCTATATAAATATGTCTTCATTTGGTGTAACAACAATTCTTATTTGTGTTATGTCCAACTTGTTCCAAGTTTTTTTTAGCCTGTATTTGTTAACATTTTGGTGAACCGTGTCCATTAAAAGTATTCAGAATTATCTATTAGCAGCTTCTGTTTGTACCCATGGATGTACAGACAACTATCACTGGATTAATTTGACACTGAAGAAAACTTGAAACATGATGATTCCCATTAAAAAATGTTTGATTTTGATTTTATTATTCTTATTTTTTACATATACTGTAAGGTCTTATGTAAGTTGATATTTTCTGATGCTTGGAAAAGTTTGTTGTCATCACTAATATCTGTAGAGTAAAAGTAAAGAGGCCTATTTTGTTGTGTGGTGACTACATGGAAAAACACATTATGCTATTTTTTCATTTACTCGTCAATTATGTATAAACCTCTAATTTATCTGGTCAAAAAACTGCAGTTTGGGTCTTTTCTAGTTATTATGATTGTTGTATTAGTAGCAATAGTAGTTTTATTAGCTGCTATATAATCAGGAATTTAATGAACAATTTAGTCCACTTGGTAGGAATAACATTTGTAAAGAGTTTCAATAGAAATACTTTGACATTTTTATCATCATCAGACTTTAAAAACATTTCTGAGTCACATCAAACTTTACAGAATGTGTGCACATGTTAAGATGATTCTGATTTTCATCATATAATCCTCAATTAAACCTGCAGTAGGCAGTATATTTTTGGCATCATTGGGCAAAAATTCCATAATAACCTTTCAGCATATTGTAATTCAAGTGTTCTGAGAGAAAACTAGACTTCTGCTCCTCCATACTACTGTCACGATATAGCGACTGTTTTATGAAAATAACTTTTTTTAATCATATTTGCTCCAATCTCGCCTACTTCAGCTTTAATCTCATGAAATCTTCCTTTAATTCTTCTTTTCTCAGCAATCGTAGCCATCAAGAACGCTCACCGGCTGGAGCTGGAGCGGGAGGTGCAAAAGAGATGTCAGTCAGAGAGCAGCACAGGAAATGCACAGCTGGACGACGTATACAGAAAGCACAGGTATGTCTTGTATGTCAAGACCCGTTATCCAAGCAAACTGAATATTTGGGCATCGTGTGGTGCAGCTTGTAACTGATGACTGAGCAGCCGTTTGCAGGAAAAATGCACGTTACGTTCTAATGAAAAGTTAATGCTTATGTTGAATATCTGTGCGTCTGTGAAGCGAGGAGCTGGCTTCGTACCAGCGGGAGCTCGAGGTTTTGTCCCAGCAGTTCTCTCTGAAGTATCTGGAGAACGGACATCTGGTCCAGGCTCTGGATGCTGAGAGGAAGGCCTTGTGTCAGTGCCAGCAGGAAAACCAAGACCTGAGGACCAGAAACCAGGTGATACACACTATTTAATATGTCATTTACATGTTCTTCTACACAGGTAGTACCAGAGGTGTGGACTCGAGTCACATGACTTGGACTCGAGTCAGACTCGCGTCACAAATTTGATGACTTTTGATTCGACTTGACAAAATGAAAAGAGATTTGCAACTTGACTTGGACTTCAACACTAAAGACTTGTTACTTCACTTTGACTTGAGCCTTTTGACTTTTGAATAATTGATACCTTCCCCCCCAAAGCCCAAAGATTAAAAAGTATGTTATTTAAAAAGCATGTGCATAAAGACGATCTGCCCGGTACCGGATGTAACTCAGACAGCGTCAGAGATGTTGGGTTTATTTATTTTTTGAGAGATCGTTTATTGATGTGTTTGGGAAGAGGATTCACTTGGGGGGGTTAGGGTTACTGAACTGAATTGAATCTTTTGTTGTTTATTGCTGAATCCCCGAAAAACATTTTTTTTTTTGTTGAACTCTGGACTCTTTATTTTTGGAGAATATTATTGGGACTTGCATTTGATCATCTTAAACTTAATTCCCCAGATCCACTTTGTTTGAACCAATCTGACAGCATACAATCAAGTTGCAGAAGAAAACCATGAAGAACTAACGTTATGTTACCGAGCGCCAGTTACTCTGTTGTTAAAATGGCATTACGTATGGTGAAGAACGCATTATGACTTGTTTAGGACTCGAAACTCAAAGTTTAGGACTTGGGTCTTGCCTATCTTGACTTCAGTGCAAAAAACTTGAGACTTTCTTGTGACTTGCAAAACAATGACTTGGTCCCACCTCTGGTTAGTACCAACAGAGATCCAGCGTGTAAAAGCTGCTGTCCGTATCTTCATTTAAACCCCTCATAGGTTTTTTTTAGATATTATTACAGTATCTTTCAAATTATTCTGAATGCTTTTGTTTGTAGAAAAATAAGACAATCCGGGTGGAAATTTGTGTATTTAAAAACAGTGTCGATAAGTAAGAAGCCTCATTGTTGTATTGTTTCTGACTTCAGGAGTTGAGCGGTCACCTTGCAGCAGAGATCACCAGACTTTGTTCTCTGGCGAAGCAGGACGCCCTGCCGCTCAGTCAGGGGATGGACGTGTACGAAATGGAGGTGAGTCTTCTTCAGAGTCTTCCCCTCGGCTTTTGGGGTGAACTGTCCCTTTACAGTGTGCCATTTCTACTTAAGCAAAGGATCTGAATACTTATTCCAACACAGATAATTGCAGAAATAAAGTTAAAATTTTCTTAACAAATGAACACTTTTATATGAAGAATATGATAATTGCCATTAGAACAACATTATGCCCAACTTCTCTGGAAAGAGAACAGAACAGAAATGTAATAATTTAGTGAAAATCCTCCAACATGATGATGTTTGTTTACTGAACCAGTCCAGAAATGTGTTGCTCCGCCTTGTGTTTATTGTCAATAATTGCAATTACAACAGCTATAAAGATTAAAAGTGATCTGAATGGAGAGGTGGGATGCTTTCACTTTCTTTTATGGGCTTCAAGTTTAGTTTACATGAAGCACTGAACACCATCAACCCTCTTAAAATGCTCATATGTGTCACTTCATTGTGGAGAAGTTCTTTACCTCAACCTTTTCTGAAGATATGAAGCTGATTATTTGAAGTTTTCATCTCAGATTACCCTGCGAGTGAAGGAGTCTGAGGTTCAGTGTCTGAAGCAGGAGATCACATCTCTGAGGGGCGACCTGCAGTCAGCACAGAGGGTGAGAGTCACACCTGTACAGCAGCTGAAATAATAAATAAAAATCAAAGAGAAGATTTGAAGCTGACGTCTGTCACGTTACAGGACAAGAGGAACGCGACAAAGAAGTACAAGGACATGTACACCGAGCTGAGCATCAGGAGGGCCAAAACAGAGAGAGAGATGGACGAGCTGAGAGAGAACCTGAGGCTGGCTCATTACGCTCTGGACCCGACTTCACCCTGAAAGTGTCTGTTTTTACAATGGCAACATTACATTTGTCTTCACTGTAACGTGTAGTATTCTTCCAGCTTTACCCACATGAAATTTTATTTAAAACGTATTATTTAATAAATCTAGGAACTCTTCTACACAATCTCCCATCACACTCCTTGATGTTTTTAAAGATGTTTATATTGTCTGTCTATTGTATCTCAATTGTTAACCTTTTTGACACCTTATTACTTACTGTGATTCCTACTGCAATGGTCCTGTGAAACTGCAAGTTATTTTTTATATTTCCCAAATATTATCATAAAAAAGCGACTATGTTGTGCGTTATGTATATATTTTATCTGTATTGCCATTTTGTAAGTGTAATACTTTAACCTGACGTGTGTATGTTGTTCTCACTCTGATATCCTCTGCTGTACGTGTCGTCGTTAAACTGGTCAAGTATTGTTTTTTTAATCAAATCATTTAAATTAAATTCATTTTTAAACATTTTGTTTCAAGTAACTTTACTGGCAGATTACTCTCTCATACACAAACTGTACTTTATATTTGTTCACTGCAGTATTAAAGGTTTTATTAATTAAATGAAATTGGCAGATTAAACCTATACTGTGTTGTTGTCTCTGTGCGGTTTCCAGGTTGAAATTTGGGGCCACCTTTTATTTTATTTTTTTAATTATGATAGTAAACTTTATACAGCACAATTCATGCTTAAAGTCCAAAACAAAGTGCTTCACGTAAAAGCAGATGATCATCACATTTATGATAAAACAATAAAAAACAAGGAAAATTAAAGTGTCAGTTTGTAAATGAATGAAAAAAACACAGCTACAGTCATTTTATTTTTATATGTTGTGAAGATGCTGCAAAATAATAATCAGGCTATCTTTGACAGTATTTCAGCACTATTTCTGGAGGAAGAAGAAGAGCGTCAATTTACTCTAAAAAAAGAAAGTTATGTTCCGAGTGAATATTTCAAAATAAAAGCCCTAATATTGTGGGAAATAATTGATGAATGAAAAAAATAGACAAGAGAATAAGAGTAGAATAAGAACAGAGTAATCAATAAACATCTATTTTGTAAACTGTAGTGTGGAGTACTGCTGTATGATATGGAGGACGGAACCTGCCAAAATCAAAAATAAATAAATGACTTGATGAATAAATAAATGTCATTAAATGTAGCAAAAATAATATTAAAAATAAATGTAGCCATTAATTAATTGATAAAATGTGACATAAATTGATAATTCTCTTTTAATGTTCTTCTTTCATTATTTATCTTTGTATTAATTTCCTTATTTATATACTCTTTTGTTTAATTTCCCTTTTTTTATTTAAGTATTGTTTTAATTAATTTTCAAATTTATTTATTTATTTTTGCATTTATTTTTTATTTATTTATTTTGATGACACACGTTGAGTGACAGCCCCTCATTTGCATAATGATGCAGAAATGCATAACAAAAATGTAAAAAGAATTGTGTAAAGAAAAGAATACAGAAATAAATAAGTTTGGGGGAATAAATAAGGGGTGAAATGCAAAGGGAAAATTGTGCAGAAATAAATACATGCATGTTTTTGAAACATCAGTGGGTTCTTGAGAAGGATGTTAATAGAAATAAAGAACAGAATATAATTTTTGAGCGTGGGTGGGACACTTTGAGTCAGGGTGAGGATTGGAGTTAAACAAAATTAATAAATAAATAATGTCGATAACGGTCAACTAAAGGGATGTAAATATGTCCTTTTTTTGTCTGTATAATAGAATAGATAATTGTGTAAGCGAATGTGTCTAAGTGGATATGTATATGAATGCGCGTGTAGATACAAACATATGTATATACTGTATGTATATAAATTATATCTATATATATGAGGTTGGTTGTATGTATATGAATATGAACTTATCTCTTGACACTTGTGTATGTATTCCTTTAACCTTAAATAAAAAAAAAAATGACTCTGTTCAATATTGTTTTTGCTACATTTTATGACACATTTATTTATCGAGTCATTTATTTTTTTATTTTTTTATTTTGGCAGGTTCCGTCCTCCACAGTCAGCTGGGTTGAGGGCCATATTTTGAACTATTTTTATTTTATTTATTTCTTTTTCATTTCATTTTATTTTATTTTATTTTATTTGCCATATCTTAACCGCTTTTTAAAATTTTATTTATTTATTTATTTATTTATCGAGTCATTTATTTATTTATTTTTGATTTTGGCAGGTTCCGACCTCCACAGTCAGCTGGGTTGAGGGCCATATTTTGAACTTTTTTTATTTTATTGATTTATTTTCATTTTATTTGAATTTATTTTATTTTATTTGCCATATCTTAACCGCTTTTTTAGATTTTATTTATTTATTTATCTATCTATCTATCTATCTATCTATCTATCTATCTATCTATCTATCTATCTATCTACTATTTTTGGCCATGTTTTAAAGTCGTGCATGTCTTCCTGGGGGGGGGGCTCTTACTCTGAAAGCCCACTGTGTTCTCTTCCGGTGTCATGCTGGTTGTGTCGGTGTGACTTGACCACAGAAGAGAAGATGGTCTCCATGATGACAACTTTAAAATACCAACAGTAGCCAGAAGGGTTGTAAACTGCCTCACAGCAAATTATCTAACAAAAATCATGTTAGTCTCTCTTTGTTATCGCGTCGAGTGTCGTCGGCTACATGTTGAATTATCTTAGCGAGCTAAACGTTTAGCTAAGCCAGCTAGCATGAAGTCTCTGCTATTGTTTACATCCAGTCCTGGTGATGGGCCCGGAGAGGTGTGTTAGCTAACCCGGCTACCAGACCTGTTAGAGGGGATAAGTCCTCCTGAAGACCGCTCTGTCTCTGTCTGGACCGGGGGTCGGCCATCAGATCTGCTGCCACCTCAGGGGGTAAGACCACCAGCATTTATACACTTTAAAACACACACTATTGTTCACTTAATGTGAGTTAAATCTACAGTACATGTCATTATAAACAGGCAGGTTACATTTACCTTTTACATTACTCCATGGACAGGCCTACCTGTTAACATGTCAGGTTAGAAAGCTCAGGTAAAGATCCTGATTATTAATAAAGATCCTGATTATTTACAGCATATTCATGAATAATATATAAATAAATAAATACATGTATCAATAAATAAATAAATAATTGTACACTTATTGTGAGTTAAATCTACAGTACATGTCATTATAAATAGGCAGGTTACATTTACCTTTTACGTTACTCATGGACGGGCCTACCTGTTAACATGTCAGGTTAGAAAGGTCAGGTAAAGATCCTGATTCTTAACAGAATGTTAATGGATAATATATAAATAAATGAATAAATAAATAAATAAATACAATTTTAAAAAGCAGTTAAAATATGGCAAGTAACATTAAATTAAATTAAATTAAAAATAAATAAATAAAATAAAAAAAGTTCAAAATATGGCCCTCAACCCAGCTGACTGTGGAGGACAGAACCTGCCAAAATCTGCCACCTCAGGGGGTAAGACCACCAGCACATTTACACTTTAAAACACAGACTATTGTACACTTAATGTGAGTAAAATCTACAGTACATGTCATTATAAACAGGCAGTTTACATTGCACCTTTTACATTACTCATGGAGTGGGCCTACCTGTTAATATGTCATGTTGGAAAGCTCAGGTAAACATCCTGATTCTTAACAGCATATTAATGAATAATATATAAATAAATGAATACAATTTAAAAAAGCGGTTAAAATATGTCAAGTAAAATAAAATTAAATAAAATTAAAAATAAATAAATAAAATAAAAAAATGTTCAAAATATGGCCCTCAACCCAGCTGATCAGATGAGAAATAAGATAGTGTAACAGGTCTATGTGGTCTTTTGACTGTGCTTGTATTTTGCTGTTTTGAGTTTTTCTATTTATTTATATATATATATTTGTATATATATAAT
>CAKALU010039536.1:0-57092 GCA_916700995.1 Hozukius guyotensis
TTACAAGTCAAAAGGAATGAGCTGGTACTCGTTAACCACATAAGGGGAAAAATAACATTTTTTTTTCAAGGGATCAACACCCGAACTGGAAAAAAAAAAATTATATGGGAAAAAAAATTGAGGTCAACTAGCGCTGGGTCACTACACCATGGCTTTAAGTCAATTTACCACACAACCTTGAACAGGAGGAATTCAGTGTGAATTGTCTTCAAATTCTACTCAGGATGCCGTGCTGATTCTATTTTTATATATTTTTTTATTATTATTGAGATGACTTTGGGGATGGTACTCACAATTCAGGGCAAAGTGCCATTGGCCTTAGATGAGTCAAAGGAGAACATAACATGGCACCAACAAGGTGAAGAGGCTTCAGAATGGAAAACGAAGCACACAGATTTATAAAAAAAAAAATAATAACAGTAAAAAAAAAAAAAAAAAAATTAAAACCTTTGCTCCCGAATGTGAGTGGAAAAACCAAACAGGGAATAGAAGGTTTAGGGTCTGGGTAGATGATGTTATTTCTTAGTCGTCTTCGCCCTCGTCATCCTGAAAGAACAAGATATCAGAAAGTCAGTGACTGTTGAGAACAAACTACTTTTAATGACACCCGCATGACTCCGATATCACTTTACCTCTCCATCTTCTCCATCATCCTCTTCGTCATCCTCTCCATCTTCATCTCCCTCCTCGTCTATGTCCTCCAGACCCTCCTCATCCTCTTCATCATCTTCACCTTCACCCTCTTCGTCATCCATGTCAGGGACCTAGAGATGAAAATCAGTTTTAGCACTTTTGTTTGTCTTTTAGTTATACCAGACATAACAGAAAAGTTTCCTGCCCTGGAGGCTGGAATAGATTTGATCAGAAAGATACCCGGAACATCCACTCAAAGATGACATTAAAATAAAACATACAGCTAAAAGATGTCTGCTTATTGTGGAAAGTGGCAGCGAAGGAAATATTAACCCGTTCGTAAACATACCAGGTAGTACTGCAGGGGGTTTGGCCAGATGTCGTCCTTGATGACCTCCCCGAGCTCATCAGCGCCGGCGTCAGCGTGATCAGTGAACCAAGTGAAGAAGCTCTCTGGCTCTTCATGTTGTCTCTTCCTTCCTGCTTTGTTCTGTGTCTGGCTGGAGCGCTTGGTCAGGTCCTACAAACAAATTGGAGAAAAACAAGATGTATGAACTGTTGAAATAAATGTTAAGTTAAAAAGAAAAAAAAGACACTGAATGAGGATCATAAGAATGCTACCTAACTGGTTGTAGATAAAAAAGAGAAGCCTCAAGTTTACTTTGCAGACAGCAAACAAACTCAGAAAGTTACACATACCTTTCCTGATTTCCATTTGATTTCTGTCGACTTTGAAGATGGGTCTCCGCTCTCATTCAAATGGAACTCTTTGGAAAGTACTTTGTTTTCGAAGTACGGATTTTCATCGAAATACTAGGAAGACAAAAAATGACAAGGTAAGAACACAATAAACAACTTACACCTCCATGTTGTGTGTATGTGTGCATCATTACAATACTTACAAAATCTATTCTGTAGCCTGACTTGATGTCTTCGAACTCTGTCACCTCCACTCGGCTCAGGTAATGAAGTGCTTCTTCATCTTCCTCTCCCAGTAGGGCAGATACTGTGGGGGGGGAAACAGATTAAACAGATCAGACTTAACTTCATTCAAACTTTTGTCATTGTGATTATTTCTGTGGCAATAAAAACCTAATTTTGAATTGCTCACCTTGTGGATGGTTGACAAACGTGGTGACCCAGAAGTTGGGGATTTTGGCGATCAGTTCTGACCTCTTCTGAAAGAATGGCTGACGGAGTTTGTTGTATTTCTGTTCTACTTTGAGGATCTCCTCACTGGCTTGCTCGTTCAACCTGAAGGAAAAAAAATAATAATTACAAACTAAATTTAAAAAACAGTTTTGACCGTCCATGCAGGCAAAAATAATTATTCGTTATGCATTTCAATAATCATATTTATTTAGAGACAGTAATGTCAAATAGTGCACCATTGAGGGCTGAAATTCTGCAGAATTTCATGGCAACCACAGATTACAGCATCAGACATCACCAGTTACTTCCTCTTCATTTAAAATATGTACTAATCACCTCTTTTGAGTTTTCTGCTGGGCAGAAAGCCCTACAAGGACATAAGTGTGACACCCATAATTTATGGTACTTTTTATTACCTGTCAATTTCGTTTTGAACTTCGTCGATGTGTTCAATAGCTTCTTGCTGCTCTTTCTCTGTGGAAAAAGAAAAAGACATGTGTGTTATAAAATATGCATAACAGTCAAGACTTAAACAAAAAAACACATATTTAAAAATGTGTATTAACTTGTGCATGCATGCAAAACTAGAATTACTTTATAGACCCGCAATTAACTTCTTCCAAAAACTACTGAGGTTCTAAGCAAGGTTTTTTTTGCGAATTCTAACAGCTTTGTGTTTACATTATTTAATCCATCCAGTAGTTCGCAGGTAAATCACGGTAGTTGCCGAAGTTATCTGGCGGATTATAAAGCCAGGGCTCCAACCGGAGGTTAAGGTAATCTGAGCGGCCAATAGCTGCAGCTCTAGCGGGCTCAGACTCTCACCGTTTCCTGCCGGCTGCTACAGACAAGACAAGGCCGCGTGGTTTAAATATGGGACACACACAGAGAGAGCCGCGATAACGTGAAAGCTAGGGACAGATGCCAGAAACAGACCCCCGTTAACGGACTAACCGGTGCTCACACAGCCGAGCTAAACACCCAGGTGTCTAAATATAATAAATACACAGTTTAACTGATTGAAAGGTGGGTGGATTTACATTTTGAAAAGTAACAAAAGCTGTTGTTGAAAGCTGCTCATCTCTGGACTCACTGATCTTTACTCCATGGACTTGCTTTTACTTGAAAAGCATACTTTGTAATGTGCCATTATTGTGTGTAGCTGTGTATTTTGTATGTTCTTTCTTGTATGACTCTGTAGTATGTTTTCTTTGTTTTGACCTGCACAAGGGACTACACATGTTAAATTATCTTAAAGCTATAATCTGGTATCAAATGGTGACATTTGAACTGCACATGGTCGCTTTTAAATAAAATAATAGAATAAAAATAAAAGAAACACGCCGTCTTCAGCTAGCCAGCCAGCGTCAGGTAACATTACAACAACAACACTAGCTGGCTAACAGGCTAATGCATGAATTAAATGCTCCAATATTCCAGTTTTTAAACACTATAATGGTAGTTTAAGCATATATAAGTCTATTTTAGGTGGTTTAACAACAGCACACAGAACAATGCTCCTCCAGCATCACTGATCTTTACTCCATGGTCTTGCTTTTAATTGACAAGCATACTTTGTGATGTGCTATTATTGTATGTAGCTGTGTATATTGTGCGTTTTATATGTTCTTTCTTATATGACTCTGTAGTATGTTTTCTTTGTTTTGACCTGCACAAGGGACTACAGATGATAAATTAGCTTAAAGCAATAATATGGTATCAAATGGTGACATTTATTTTTTAAACTGCACATGGTCCCTTTTAAATATTATAATAAAATAATAAAATAAAAGAAACACACCGTCGTCAGCTAGCAACTACTGTTAGGTAACATTACAACAACAACAGTAGCTGGCTAACAGGCTAATGCATGAATTAAATGCTCCAATTCTTTAATTATTAAACACCATAATGGTAGTTTAAGCATATATACATCTATTTGAGGTGATTTAACAACAGCACACAGAACAATGCTCCTCCAGCATCGAAACACAGGCCACTCAGGTTAGCAACCAACGACACAACCGGCCACGCTGAAGATGCTAACATGCTAACATGCTAAGCTAACATGGCCTCTAACAACAGCGGGACATGCTAATGCTAACAAATGCGTTAGCTGTGCAGAGCTGGATGTTGTCGTTAAATGTGAAAGAAAGGTGCAAAAGAAAGGAGTTAAATGAAAGCACTACATACGCTAATTGTTAATAATATCACACCCTTTGTTATTAAAGATAAATGATTGTTAGAGAGGAGAAGAAAGTGTAGTAAAATGGCGGTGAACAGGAGGCCGTGTCTTACCGGAGGTCTCGTCCGCTCCGTCATGGTTCGAGTTCAGCTCCTTTTTACTCACTTTTGCCGCCGAGGCCGACATGTTTTCGCGAGCTGGGTTAACTTACAAGACGACCGAGAGAATAGCTGGTAGCTTTGAACTCTGGTTTTTATCCTGGAAACAGGAGAAAGTTCACACAGAAGAAGAAGAAGAAGCAGAAGAAGCACCAACAACGTGCTGCTGCTGCTGCTGCTGCTGAACCACAATGATGATGAGGAGGAGGAGGAGAGCGAGGAAGTCACAGCAACCAACCGCCGCTCACGCGCTCCTTTCATGAACAACGCGCTAGTGATGTGGCGGTAGCGAACGAGTAGGCTCTTTGAGCCGGCTCTTTTTAAGTGAATTCAATTCAATTCAATTCAATTCAATTCAATTTTAATGTCTGTGATACGATCTTATGTAACTTTTACCATTCTTTTATTCTTACATGTTTTAAATGGGGAATATCAACTTCTGCCCTCCAAGAGGCGATTCAGAGTCCCTACATTTAACCGCATCAGGCTAAAGAACGCTTTTTTCCATCAGTCCATGTTGTTGCTAAATAATAATTAATGTGCTGCTAAAGACATGTAAATCCAGAGGACAGATGGTAATTTTGTAATGGGTTATGTATGAATAATGGTGATGTGTTTTGTTTTTTCGTCTGATGGGTCTTACTTGTCTGTCTGTCTATGGTAACAGTATGTCTGTTGTATGTGTACTTTTTCTCAAACCGAGCTGCCTATGGATGCAAAATGAATTTCAGTGCAAACTGACAATAAAGTTGTATCGTATCGTATCGTATCGTATCGTAAAGCCTTTTAACCCTTTCTTTTTACCTCCCGGTTTAACGGGCTGTCTGTGAAGGACAAGAACAGTCTAAATCAGGGGTCTGCAACCTGCGTCTCCGGAGCCACATACGGCTCTTTAGCTCCTCTCCAGTGGCTCCCTGTGGATTTTTAATAAAATTAGTGGAAATGAATAACTGTTTTTTTGTTTACATTTTCAATTTTATTTGTCATTGTTGTAGGTCTATGGTACAATTCAATTCAATTCAATTCAATTCAATTCAATTCAATTCAATTCAATTGTAATGTCTGTGATACGATCTTATGTAACTTTTACCATTCTTTTATTGAAAGCCTTTTAACCGGTCTCGGCAGATGGCCACCCACCCAGAGCCCGGTTCTGCTCCAGGTTTCTTCTCACTAAACGGGGAGTTTTTCCTGGCCACAGCGCGCTTGGTGGATCTTGTTGGATCTCTAAACTATGGTGTACGGTCTAAGACCTTCTCTGTACATAAAGCGTCTCGAGATAACTTCCGTTATGATTTGACGCTATATAAAAATAAATTGAATTGAATTTTAATTGAATTCAATTCAATTCAATTCAATTCAATTCAATTCAATTCAATTCAATTCAAATCACTTTATTTGTCCCCTAGGGGCAATTGTAGAGGCTCGTAGAGTAGTACAATTAACAACACAAAACAGGACATTTTGAAACATCTTAAAAGTTAAAAATAATGATACTAATATAGTACTAATACTAGTAAAATACTTAAAATAGTGCAGTATACACAGTATATGGTACATATGGATTTATTTTTTTTATTTATTTATTTAATTTTTTTCTTTTTTATATATATAGCTTCAAATCATAACAGAAGTTCTGCCCTATATATAAAGCATCTCGAGATGCTTTATATATAGGGCAGGTCTTAGACCGTACACCATTAAGTTAAATAATTTGTACAATTACACTCCAACATTTGCTTTCAAGACGCACTCATTTGCATGGGATGATAGTGTTGTTTTCTCTTTCAAGGTAACATAAAATGGTCCAAGAAGGAATTCACAAGTTTCTGATTTGATATTCTGGAAATTATTACTCATTATTATTATAGTGAAAAATATGTGAAAAATATTAGAAAAATATCCCAAATTATTTGTAAAATATGTGAAAAATGTCTGAAAATTATGTGATGAATGTTAGAAAAATATCCAAAAATTATTTGTAAAATATGTGAAAAAATAGTGAAGAATGTCAGAAAAATATTAGAAAAATATCCAAAAAATATCTGTAAAATATGTGAAATAGCAGAATAGCAGACAAGATGAGTGACAGTCGGAAACGAAGCAGCATATCAAATTATGATATTCTGGAAATTATAAGGTTTAGTATAATTATATTGAATAATTTAAGTGATATAGGTGCACACATACTAATCATAGGTCAAAACAGCGCTAAATTTGGCTGAATTATAAAAGGCAGAAGTGGTAAAACAAAGAGCTGTTTGGGAGCCGAAAGAGCCGGCTCTTCTTGGTGAGCTGAGCCAAATGATCCGGCTCACTAAAAAGAGCCTGACTTCCCATCAGTAGAACGCGGCTCGCCGCTCGGAGGAGACGCGAGCTCCGCCTCTCAAAGTAGGTCTCACTACTCGGCGCCAATTTACCGATTTACTCCCATTTCTCCTCCTAAAATCACACATAAAAATGAACTAAACTTCAAATTAGTACTTATATTTAGGAAATATTTAATTTTTAAATTAATTGCCGCCCAAACTTTCACGTTTAATCAGGCGTCAGTTGGACCGACTCGCACTTGCGCACTTTTAAAAAGAGATGCTGAATATCAGAGGAGGCAGCAGGAACCTCATTCTGCTGTTAGTCACAGGTTGGCCCGGGTTCATTATAGGTTTTAGATACGAACATATATATTATATATTTTTATATATATTATATTTATATTTTTATATATTATTTTATATATTAATATTATTATTTTATATATTATTATTTTATATATTTTATATATATTTTTATATATTCTTTTTTTATTTATATTATATTTTTATATATTCTTTTTTTATTTATATTATATTTTTATATATTATTATTATTATTATAATTATTATTATTTTATATATTATTATTTTAAATATATATATATATATAATATATATTTTTATTGACAGCAGCATCAAACACAATTCTATAAAATGAGTTTGAAATGCAAACATTTAGACTTTTCAAATTTATTCCAATTGTTTAACAGACTCCTTTTTTTGTTTTCATTTATATTTTCCTTTCCTTACATTTTATTTGTTGTATAATTTATTTTATTTTAATATTATTTTTCTACTGTGAAATATATTTGCGGATTTTTTTGTCATGAAAAATCTGAACATGTAATAATAATAATGACAATAATCATAATCATAGCCATAACCATAATTATAATATTAATAACAAATAGAAAAATTAAAATATAAAATTATAATAATAAATTAAAACATATAAGAATAAATAAATTAATATTAATTAATTGAATTATTATAAATAAATAAATTAATAAAATAACTTCACGTATCAGATTCCCAACTGGTATTACTACTTTTAAGATCTGAATACTAATCTAATACTAATACCATTATCATTTGTCAGGACAACAGACAGCTGAGAAGAGGACAACAACAACAACAACCACACAGAGCTGTCATGCATGCAGACAGAGGTGTACATGCAGTGCTTGTAAACATCCTGTCAGTAAACCTGGCTATTATGTCCAGGATCATGTTCAGCACACCAGCAGCTGCTCCATCTCCATCTCCATCATTCCACACCCCCCTGGATGTATGTTGACTACATCAGTATGGTTATTAATGTCTCTCACACCCCCTTGTTGTCAGAGCAGGTTAAACAAGCCTCCTAAACACTGCATGCAGGCTGGTGGTGTCTGCCCCGTCCCGAAGAGAGCAGCAGCAGCTCTGTGTTTGCCTTTTGGTTGGTGACAGCACAGGAACATGTGGTCATGCAGCGGCCAATGCCGAGCCCAGAGCAGGCGATCAGCACTCAGACTAGCAGCAGTGCTGGCACCGGAGAGGAGCTCCCTGCAGGAAGAAACCCCCTCTAAAAGAGACAGAGACACAGAGAGAGAGAGAGGGTTTTGGTTACAGAGCAGAGGAGGATGAGGATGCAGAGAAAAGGGGATGTTGCAGAGGAGGCTGCACGGAGGCAAAAACAAACAGGAGGGCAGTCTGTGTGATCCAGGTCTCAAGATGTAGGAGCCGCTTCAGAAGAGCCCTCAGTCAGTGTGTGTGTGTGTGTGTGAACGCACCATAACATCAGGGGACTTGTGTTTCAAGGATAGTGAAGGTGGAGAGGCGCAACCTGAGAAGTCCTCCCCTCCACCTCCACAGAGGATGACAAATTAGTCCTTATTCAGCAAAGGAGCGAGAGCATCACCTCGAGGTTAGTGCAAAGTGCAAAGTCATACTGTTTCCATCACTTATCCCATCTCTTCTTTGCCACTTGTTTTTGTCCAATATGTAAATTCTCTCATGTTGTTGCCACTTGTTATGATAAATCATGGCTGTGTTGTTCAGTCCCTGCTCTCCTCCCTTCCTGTCCTGTCCTGTCCCAGCTGACCTGTCAGGGGGATAAAAGCATGGTGATGAAGTGGCGCTTGTTGTCTCTTGATGTGATGTCGTTATCCAGGATCAGATGTTGTCCACAGCTCAGCAGATGCTGCAGGATAGCCGCTCCAAGATCGAGCTGATCCGACTGCAGATTATCAAAGTCACCCAGGCTGGCAGCAGCAGCAGCGGCGTTGGCGGTGTTGGCGGGGATAGTGGCGGAAACCCCAACAGCTCTACTCATGGAGGTCAGAGTCCTGGGGTCATGACCCCGTTAGAGGGTCACAGAATGATGCACTGGGTGTCAAAAAGAGCATTTTTATTTACAGAATGTGTTTTATTTTATTGCTTCATATAAATTAGAGATATTTCCAGCTTCTTCTCATATGTAAACTAGCTCAAACGAGGTATGAAATCATCAAATTATGTAAATGTAGAGGAGAAAACTGGCTCATTAAACCAGAAATCTATCGGAAACAACATACTGATAACAACATATTGGGATAATACAACTGTAATGCCATTTTTTTGGGCTAGAAAACCAGGTCCAAAGCTCAAATCTATGAGGGGGGTTCAGGCTGGAAATTGAAAACTAGAAGCCTCAGCATCAGGTAAAGAAATCACTGAGTCACTGCTATTGATAACCAATTCTATCACTTCCTGCAGATACCATGTGTCATGGGTATTTTTTGCTATATGGGGCAGTAAAAACTTGTTTCAGGGGATCAAAACTTGCAAAGACATTTGGTTTTGGGAGTCAAAAGGTTAAAACAGTTGAGAACTGCTTGGTAGAGTTAAAAGAGGGGGTTATGGGTATGAATATTAATTGTTCGACTTCTAAATAACAATATCTGTAATTTTTCTCTTTGCTGAATCTCAGGCACTTTTGCAAAACAATTTATTTTGTTTATTTCCTGCTGATGTTAATTCAGATAATGTGGTTTGAAAATGTTGAGATTCAGTTCAATCAAAGGCAGCAGTATGGAGGACAGAATCTGCCAAATTCAAAAATAAATGAATAAATGAACTTGATAAATAATAAATAAATATGTCATTAATTGTAGCAAAAATAATATTAAAAATAAATGTAGCAATTAATTAATTGATCAAATGTGACATAAATTAATATTTCTGTTTCATTTTCCCTTTTATTTATTTATGTATTTCATTACATGTTTGCCTAGTTATGCAAATACAAAAACCTAAATAAATACAAAAAAATAAATATGAAATAGATAAAAAATAAATGAATAAATTTAGAATTTAATAAAAAATAAATACATGAATAAATAAAAGGGAAAATTAAAACAGAAATATCAATTTATGTCACATTTTATCAATTAATTAATGGCTACATTTATTTTTTATATTATTTTTGCTACATTTTATGACATTTATTTATTTATGGAGTCATTTATTAATTTATTTTTTATTTTGGCAGGTTCTGTCCTCCATACAGCAGGGCTTCCCTTTCATTGACAAGGTTTCGGTTGTTGTAACAAGCTGCAAAACATGTATTATTTTAGTTTCAGTTCTTTTTTTTAAATGCCCCCCAAAACAATCTAGATAATGTTTTAAAAGCGTTTCCACTGAGAAAAGGTCACGTTCAGAGAGCGACAGCGTGACGTCTGTTAGACACTTGAGTTCAGAAATATCAGGGCTGGTATCATATTGGTTGAACCGTGCTTCCTGCCAACTGTCATCTTTGTGGGTGTTGTTCGTATAATCCGGAAAGTGAAACCACTCTGGCAGCATTAATAGAGGCAGAGAGTGAATGTGACATTTAATTCTGAACCGGAGATGTTTTAAAAACTCTGAAACCAACACTTACAAAATGATTCATGGCTCGAAAGTATGAGAGTATGAAATACGAGACGAGAGTAACTCTGTTCTCTGTTTCCTCGGCTCATATTTCCTCTCGCTGACCTCTGACCTTATTTCCTCTTATTGATTCTTTATAATGTTGTGATCTGCTCGGAACGGAAGTCCTCTTTACTACTGCAGGCAGTTTAATTCACTGTGTATGTACAGTAACTGTCAGCTAAATGTGAAAAAGCAAACGTTAATACATTAGGACACGTTACACGTTACACTCTGTGATGCTGCTTTTTAAGATATGATAAAACTTGCAGCAGTTGCAGTACAAAGTAGGAAAGAGTGCAAATAAACAAAATATAAACAATAAAGATTATCAATAACGTGCAAAAAATAATTGTAAACAATGCCAGAAATGTAAACAGATTAACGGTGAGGATCATAAAAATAAACAGGTTTCTCTTCAAATATTTTTATTGAGTTAAGGATTATACATTCAGCGCACCGTTATTTCAATGTTTATTTCCAATTACACGTAAGAATCACAGAACCACATTCCTTTACATTCATAAATATGAAACTATATAATAATATAATATAAAAGATACAGGATTGCATTTGGAGAACAGTATCAAAAATAAGTAAACCAAAGGGAAAGGAAAAATAAAAAAAATAAAGGAAATAAATAATTAAATAAAGTAAAATAAAATAGACAAAGATAAAATATATACTAAAATGAAGGAGACACAAATTAAATCAGAATCAGAAATACTTTAATGATCCCCGAGGGGGACTCTTATATAAACATAAAGAAATGTAAGAAAATAGAAATAAAAGAGTAAGTAACATGTAAATTATGTACATAATGCTACAGTATAAACACAATATATGTAAATAAATACAAGTACTAAAATAATAAAATGAGAATATAAGAAGTATGTACAAATATTTGCATTAAGACATGCAATATATAACAAATAACCACAGTGCAAATAAGTTAATACAAAATACTGAGAAGTGGGATCTATTAAGTTTGTTAAATATAAATGCCAGATTGGTATGAATAATAAATGAATACGAATATTACAGTATAAATGCAGTATTAATAAATCTTAATTCTAGGAATAGGAACGCATCACAGATCTTCCTCATCTTTATGTAAGAAAAGTAACACATTTATAATCAAAATAGAAATACCTTACCAAAAAGAAGTTTATTCAAGTGTGCTATTAGTATACTTCCTTTAAACTTAAAATAAGAGAGTATACTTTCAGTTTACTTTTGATATACTTATCAGATATATACTTAACAAAACTTAAGTATACTTGGCTTCTACTGACAAGTATACAGAAAAGTCTAAGTATATTTAGCTTATACTTGTACTTAATCTTTTGATTGAGATATACTTAAGTATAATTAAGTATTCTTGAGTAGCAGACTCGAATCTCTGCTAAAAAGTGGGCTACAAGTGTACTTGCAGTATAAAAACTATTAAACTAGTAGAGAGTATACTTTAAAGTGTACTTTCATAAACTTAAAAGTGGGCTACAAGTATAAAACTAGTAAACTATCAGTATACTTTTAATATGGTTGCAGTACAAAATAAAACGTAGGTGTAAACTAGTTGTGTACTCAATGTTTATTATTCTTACACTTAAAGTACACTTAAAAGTATACGTCCAAAGAAGTATTAAACTAATACACTTACAAGTATACTACTAGTACATTGATATTAGTATACTTTTAGTATACTATACTACATAAAGTATACTTGGAAAATATAAAATAAACTTGTAGTATACTGCTTTTTTGTGAGGGATTAAATGACATTCATTCTCTCATTTTTCACACCCTATATAAGCATAAGCAGGACTTGATTAAACATGTTGAGAAATTAGATACAGAATTAATGCTTTTCCTCATACAAATATACAATATACAGAAACAATTTCACCATAATTAGTTAAAAAATTATGTTAATTGGTGCAGATTCCCCCAAGTTAACAATTAAATCAGTGATGAAATGGATCAAATGTTTAAAACTAGACATTCAACAGTCCAAAGTTGTAAGAGAGAAAAACTTCTTTCAGTACAAAATACTTCATTTTGTTCCTCCAGAGCTTGTCTCCTTGTATTAACGTAGCAACAGGTGAAGGTCTTTTATCCTCACTCATTTTCATCCTTTATGCCTTTTAGAGCTTTCATGCATTTCAGTTAAGTGTCAGCTAAATGCCAGAAACATAAAAGCTGTAATGTTAAGACCTTTGCCCAGAGCACCGTGACATTTCAGAGGAAAATGGGGGGCTCGCTTCAGCGTTATAAATATTGATAGCAGGAATGAAAAGAGGATGTATGGCTCGTCTGAAGTGAATTCCTTCATACTGAAATACTCCCTTCTCTTCCTCTCAGAGATCTCTCCGGTCTCCGTCAGTGCTGTGGATGCTCGTTTGGCAGAGCTGCAGCACTACATGCAGAGAGAGACAGATGTGTTGGTGTTGGCCAAAGATGTGGTGAAGCAGCTGGAGGGGATCTCATCGCTGGACCAGAAGGCACTGACTGAGGTGGGATTTAATCCATTAATCTTATTTTTAAGAGTTCAGGGATGGATACAGGCAGGCAGGAGTGTAAAATCATGGTTTATTATTGTTACTAGATTTGTAAAACTGTTTAAAAGCACTCACATTGCCTGTTAACTGCATTGTAGAATAACCTCTAGCTGCAGAGAAAGATGTCTGCTGATGATCAGTTTTGAAGGACAGATTGGAGCCGACATTCAGTATTTTAAATCTGGTTTGTTTTCTTGTCAAAAGTGTAGACATATTTAGAGTTTTTCCTAATAACTGAATTATTGTCAGGGTGGAAAAGCCTCTAAAGCAGCCTTTAGATCATTAAAACTCTGCAATGAAAGAATATTTAAGGACCATACTGGTGTCTTTGCAAGTTGTAGCCCCTTAATAAATCATGGATACTTAACACCGTATTCCTGCTGACTGAAGACCAAACATGACAACACAGTGTTTATTTATTTATCTGACCCATCAGGCTCAGTCCCGGGTGCAGGAGTCCTCCCAGAAGCTGGATCTTCTGCGGCTGTCTCTGGAGAAATGCATGAAGGAGGCGAACCAGGAGCCTCTACAGGATCCTCCGGCAGAGGGGGTCGACCCTTCAGAGGGACCCCCGTCTCCCCAAGACTCCAGACCTGGACGTCCCCTGTCCACCTCGCCGTCCATCTTCTCTATCAGACCGGCCTCCTTGACCGGTACGTAGTGTTGCAAACTGGGCTTGTGTTTACTCTGTGTATAGAATGATTCATTTTCATTCATTTTCGACGAGCAATCTTACTTAAATGGAAGGATTCTGCCCGTCCTTCTCACTCACATTGGAGTAGAGACATTATGTCCTGTATGAATCAAGAGAAAATCTGTTATACTACTCGGGGAACAGAGAGTAAATTTTACAAGGTGTGGCGCCCCTTTTTGAAATTTTTTGAGAAACCCACTACAGTAATCTCTGAATCTCTTAAATTTTATTTATATACATTTTTGAATTATTATTATTATTATTATTATTATTATTATTATTATTATATTTTATTTACATTTTATTTTTGTTTGTTGATTTCTTTTTCTTTTCTTTTATGTATATACATTTTTAAATTATTATTATATACATTTTTTTATTTATTTTTCTTTTCTTTATATTCATTTTTTTAATTATTATTATCCATATTATTATCATTATTCTATTTTTATTAACATTCCTTTTAGTTATTTTATTTATATACATTATTTTAAATTATTATTATTTTTATTTTATTTACATCTTCTTTTATTTATTTTTCTTTATATTCATTTTTTTAAATTATTATTATTATTATTGTTGTTATTATTATTTTTATTTTCTTTTTTTATTTAAATTTTCTTTTTATTTCTTTTTATTTTCTTTATATTCATTTTTTAAATTATTATTATTATTATTATTATTCTATTGTTTTACATTTTCTTTTTATTTATATACATTTCTTTAAATTATTATTATTTTCTTTTTTTATTTACATTTTCTTTTTGTTTATTTATTTTTCTTTTCTTATCCTATTTATCAATTTTCTATTTCCTTTATCTCTTGACTTACTTTTTCTGTTACTATTAACTATTAATTATTATAGATATTTTCTCTGTATTGTCTATCATTTTAACTTTATTCATCCATAATTTAGAACATATTTTCTGTGGTCGGCTGTGGTTGCTTGTGCGTTGAGTGATGTTGGGCAAAACAAAATCTTGTCACTGTACAGTTACTGTTACTTATTATTGATAATCAATAATAAAGACCTTTGAAAGAGAAAAAGGTTGTATTTTGTAGTAGGAGCGCCACACATTTTCTCTCAGATTCAGTCTGATTTGTAGGTTATGGATCCTGTACAACACCAGTTTACCTCAAAAATAGAAAGAAATGTGGTTAAAACCACATTTCTTTCTAAGAAAAGTTTAATTTTGTGATATTTCCCCCTCAGATATGCAGTGGTTCTCAATAGAATCATGACTTTAGACATGGTTTACCATACGCTGACCTCTTCAGTGGATAATCAGGACGTGTAATCTGTTGGTTTTGGACAGTTCAGTCAGTTGTAAGCCAGTTTCTCTTCCCACATGAGGCACACAAAAAAAAAAAGACCTTTGATGATGTAACAAGGAGACAAATCCTGGAGTTGCTCTGTTGGCAGTGAATAATGAGAACGAGTCTCAGAGCGGTGAGAACACTCGGGGTGGTTTTCGCCTCCACAGCTGTTCGCAGCACAGTGAGATGGAGAGAAAATGAGGATGTGAAAGCTCCAGACAGCCCTGATTAGAGGCTTCAGTCCCACACATTTATTCATGCTGACTAATGAGAGGGGTTTATTTGGAAACGCTGCGTTCACTTAACTGAGATTCATTACCAGGCACTAGAAACACGCAGGGTTGGTATTTACAGAAGCTTTTCTCTTTTTTTACACTTGACAGCAACACTCATTTAATTCAGTCGATGCTCTCCTTGAGTCATTTTCTTTCTTATTTTTTCAGGTAAACTTGAAGTCAGACTTCTTGGATGTGAGGATTTACTGAAACCTCGGACGAACCCAGAAAACCACCTGAGTCCCACTGAGGACAGTTCAGGTGCTCACAGGACGGACGGACACTCTGGTAAGTGGACATGTTGCATTTTTAAAGCATTTATAGTTTAGTTTTTACATTTTACTTTAGCTTGTAGTTTAATTTCTCAGCTGTGTTTCCTATTGAAGATACTAAGGCTGACCCCTCTTAGTCGATTAGTCAACTGATCGGTTGTTTTGGTCTTAGTCGACTAAGATTTCTTAAGTCAATTAGTCGTTTTTTATGCTTTTTTCATGCTGAATGACTTATTTTCAATAAACTTGAGCACATCTCTGGTTAAAATGGTGCTTTTGTGTGATTCTTGGTGGAGAAACTGTTGATTAAAACAACTAATCGATTAGTCGACTAAGAATTTCTTTGGTAGATGACAGCCCTAGAAGATACAGTAGGAGGATATCTTATTGATCAATGAAATTATTGCAGCTACAAAAATTAACAATATAAGTAATAATACAGTAACAGTAAAAAAAGAAAGAAAGAAAAGAGTAGCACTTTATTTTACAGGTCTGTATTTTCTGAAATAATTTCCTAGGAAAGGTTCTAGAAAGAAGTATTTCATTTTGGATTAATTATAGATAAAATATAAAAGTAATCAAATAAAGTAAAAAAGTAATAAAATAGTAATCAGTACATTTCCAGTTGACTCCAATTACTTGCTACCTGAACGTGCAAACATGTGAAATGTGTCTACAGCCAAGTATACAATACAACAACCATGGAGAGTAACTTTTTCTAATAATAAATGAATAATTAATAAATATTTATTGGGGTTTAAATTTGATCTTTTTGTCCTTTAATTAGTGCTATATTACATAGATCTTTCCAGAAAACGTCCTTGGTAATTATTAAGAAATTATGTGGAAACCCATAAAATTGATTGATAAAATAATAAAACACTAAAATGCAAACAGTTATAGGGCCATGATATATAGTATAAACATAAATATGTGAATACGAGTGTGAGTGAATTAAAAAGCACATTTAGATGAGTGTTTTTGACCTTGAACTTTTATAAAATAATTTTAACTCAAGGTCCACATACGAGCTGTTTTCAGAGCTTTCAGTCCTATCTTCTGGTCTTCATTGATGAAGTTATTTTGTTGTTTTGTTTCCATTAATTTAAAGTTGTTACTTACATATATTAAAAGCATTTTTCCTAAAATCGAAACATGTTGTAAAGTATGAAAGTCTTGTATAAAAGGTTAATCTAATCACTGTGCTTATTGAATTTTATTACATTATATCTTCTGCCAAGGATGTTGGAAGTCATCCCAAGAAGCCATTTTCTAAATGCCATGACATTTACTGCCCAATTTTATAAAATTGCACAGAAAAGACAAATGATAAACAAGAATAAACTGGCTGCAGTTTTGGAAGGAGGAGAATCTCTGTTGGGTTTCTCTGTGTTGCTCAGAGAGAAGAGCAGCTCGCCATTAAAAGGATTAAAGTTTCAGGTTTGATTCCAGCTGTGATGATCCACACTGATTTTATATTTAGCTGGTGCTCTTAGTCGTTGTGTCTACAGTCAGTTTGCTCTCATCAGCATCAGCTCTGATAAACTAACCTGTTCTCTACCTGCTCAACATTAAACAGCAGACAGACACAGTTAGAGACTAGCTGGTTAATAACATGACTTTCGACAGGATGATAATGTTGCTCTGTGTCTGCTGGTTGGAGACGGTGTAGCTAAGATTTATTAGATAATAATATGTCAGAGTTATGAGTCTGTAAACTTGTTGTGGAAGTTTTCTGCCCCCAAGCAGCCAAAAAAACAATGAATGCAGCTTTAAATTAATCCAAATTAACTGTCCATACTGCCACTTTGCAGCTTTGAACATACTCAGATGTTTTATTGTACCCATACACTTAACATGTGTTATGTTTGGATGCTTTTAAAGGTCTTATTGATAAAATTTTTATGTAGACGAATCATTAAAAAAAAAAATACATCCAGAGAGAGAGAGAGAGCTTTTAGAAAGTTGCTGAATAAAAAAATGTATGATGATTGTGCATTAATCATTTGATTGATGATTCTCTGTCTTTTAAGCCTCACAGTCAGCAGCTGGTGAAAAAACTAAAGTTGAAATTGGGTTTTTATTTTAGAAACAAGTCTTGCTTTTCCTTCGAGGCCAAAAAGAGGCTTTTCGCTGCCACCTTTATGTCTGTGCTGGACTATGGCGATGTTATATACATGCATGCATCCTCTCAGAGCCTACGCACGCTGGATACCGTCTGCCATTGAGCACTGAGATTTATTACAAATTTTAAAGCCCTTACGCACCACCGCTCTTCGTATGCTCGGGTAGGACGGTCTGCCTTGTCCACTTGAGTGTTCTTATTTATAAGGCTATTCTTGGTCTGTTTCCATCTTACCTACGGACCAACGTACTTCAAAAAAGTACGGGAAGTTACCGTCTTCGCTCCCAGGACTTAATCCTACTAATTGTCCCCAAAGTCTGTACTGAACTGGTAAAAAGGGCGTTCCAGTATGCTGCTCCCTCTTCTTGGAATCAGTTACAAAATGACCTGAAACTTTGGAGAGCTGGTCTCACTGAATGTCTTTAAAGTGCTTCTAAAAGATTTGGAAACAAGCACATCTGGCTGTAGATGCTTTGAATGCTGATGAATGTTTTTTTTGACACCTTATGATTCTGTAATTTGCTCTTTGTCTTCGTTTTCAGTTGTTATGTTTGTTTTATGTCTGCAACCGTGTAACTGTGCTGCTGCCTATCTTGACCAGGACACCCTTGGAAAACAGATTTTTAATCTCAATGAGTTATTACTCCTGGTTAAATAAAGGTTAAAAAAAAAATAATAATAAAAAATTGAAGTTTTTATGAAGCATTTCACCCCGGCAAAACTTCTACAGAAAAAAGTTGACTAAGATATATCTATCATTATAACTCAATCCACATTTCCAGGTAGAAGCTCATAAACCCACAAATAATCGCTGATACTTTAATTTGAAAGTTCACAGTGTCCTAATACGTTTCCTGGAAAGAACTATGTGATTTCATACTAATTATAGAGAGCTGTTTGAGCTTAATTAGTTGTCTTGAGTTCATAAGAAGTTATTTTTTTCCAGAGGAATTTCCTTGGAAAGGTCTGCCATTTTTATCAGACATTTTATCAATTTTATAGGATACTCCAGAAAAGACGTTTAGTTTTAACTTTATTTTTTTACTAATGAAAAGAACCTGAACTTCCAGTAAACACCAAAAGGATAAAGAATAGTAATTTAACAAGTTTATGATGACTTTAATTGGTGAAGGTGTTCGGTTGACAGTTGTAATAATTAGACTACTGCCTTATTCATGATTAGAAACACTTTCTGTAAACACACAGACTAAGGGAGCAGTGGGAGAGATTGGAAAGGACAGATCAGTCAGTTGTTAGGATCGAGCTTGTGGTGAGTTTTTGGTTTCAGTGACGTGTTATTTGTTCCTGTCCCTCAGTGGAGATCAGCGCGGTGCTCAGACTGGACACCAGAGTGGTCGGCCGGACGCGCTGGGCAGCCGTCAGCAGGCTGAACTGGGATCAGACGTTCTGCATCCAGCTGGAGCGGGTGAGTCCAAGAGAGTTAAACAAAAAGTCAGTATCTTTAAATCATGTCAATTATAGCGGCAAGTTTATGTAGAAAGTGTAGGAAAAGCTCCACCACAAATTTCCCATCATTTAAACCCCCTTTACTGTAGACCAGCTTCCAGTATCTGAGTCATTCTTCATGTTCATTCTGATCCACGCCGCCCACGTCCGACCAGTCCTTCCTCTCTATTTACTTCCCTCCAGATCATCCTGTTTCAACCTGAATTAAGTTGTTGAATTACAGACACAAGACGTCATTGAGATACTGAAGATCAAATGTTCTCCTTTTATGATGAATGTACCGTCTGTGACATTGGTGCAGATATAGAAACAGCATCAGCAGCTTACAGGCTGTAGTAACGCTGTATGTGCTGACACACATATATAATACAGCAACCACAGGACCGTACACACTGTACAAGGGCACCATGCAGGACGGAGAATACACAGGAAAGGAAGTAGAGTTGCATGAGGTACTTCTCCATAGTCAGTGTATTACCTACAGTAGATGGAGTTTGGAGAAACAGACAGGAGTACCCGCACGGGAGCAAAGCAATGTACTGCTGTGGACGGGGGCAGCAGCTAAATGTATTTTAGACACCTAAAAGAATCAATATCACTTTAAGTGTACGCTATATTTAGAGTATTTTCACCACTTTAACTCTACGTCAGACAGCCCACGTTTACCCATGTTGATAAGAGTGTTAATGGAATAATATGCAAACACACCGCATTCAAAGTCGAACAACTCCTCCTCAGCTCAACTAGCAAGCGAGGGAGTGCAGCGATGGTCGAGCGAGCTATAGAGTGAACAGAGAGAGAGAGAGAGAGAGAGAGGTTAGTGAGAACAAAGCAGTGACTCAGAGAAATAAAACATTATTTTCTGATTGTTTCACGGCGGTTAAAGCACAAATAAACACACACAACTAATTCTGAACACCTCCGCACAACCCTGCGGGGAAGTAAGGCAGGCTGTCCTCTCTGCCTCGGTCAAACTGACAACACCACAATAGCAGCATAAAACAGCCATTGCACACGGCAGAGGAGAGACAGAGGAACAGGGGAACTCACAGCGATGTAACAAACTCGCTCTCATCCTTGAAATACGGCTAAAGTGCCTCTGTGTCAGAAGCCGAGGGGCGTGACAAAGCGGCAGTATTTGACCACCTGAACGAGCTGCACACCCTGTGCGTTGTTATTGGCGAGGGGATTACACCCCCACATGGGGCCAAAAGGCTGTTGGCTGAAGGTCCAGCAGCATCCTGAGTAAAACAAAATAAGAAGAAAAGAGAAAATCCAGGCAGAGGGAGAAACAGACACCGCCACACACTTCCAGTGGGGCATAAGTGATGATTGAGAGGGATTATTATTATTATTGTTTTTTAGCAAATTGTTGCATAGTATACCTTTAAATACTTGACAAAACTCCCTTTAAGGTACATTTTGAACAGATAAAAAAAATGTGGGATTAATCACGATTAAATATTTCAATCGACTGACAGCCCTAATAAATAGTTATATGACCATAAATTCAAAAGAAAAACAAAAACGGAAATCAAATCTTCTTCCAGATATTTATTGAAATCACACATTAAAGAGAACAAGACTTTGAAATTTAGTAAATATAGCAACTGCTTTTTGCTTTAGAGAGTGTTGACTTGAATGAATATATTGTTTGAAGTCATTGCTAAAGGCAATAAAGCATAGTTTCTTAGCTGTCAATTCACAGTTATAGATGTGGAATTTGGCCATTAATCGTGTACACATGATTGATTTTTTTTGGGTCAACATGTCTCTGGTGTCTTGGTCACATCAGACCTCTTACATCAGGTCCTCCTCTGGGTCTGTTCTCTCCTGATACATCAGATCATCCTCAGTGATGAAACTCTCTCCTCCAGACTCTCCATCATCTCAGACTCTGACTCTCCATCATCTCCATCATCTTCACTCTCCTCTCCGGTTACAGCTTCTCCTGTCTGCTTCTCCTCGCTGCTGTTTGATGACATGTTGGATAAAATAAATGTCTCAGAAGCAGCTGTCGGTCCCGGTCCCGGTGTCCGTACAGTAACTCATTAAACAAACCGGTGAACTCTCCGGTTCTCTCTCTCCAAACAACGAAGCGCGCATTTTTTTTTGTGTCTCCTCGTCCCGGAGCCTCGCTGTGATTGGCTAGTGGCTAGCATACGTCACGACTTCTTCTTCTTCTCTGGTTCGGCAGACTCGACTCTGCTGTGGTGCATTGCTGCCCTCTACTGGTTGTTATTAATTATGCTTTTAACAGTTATTTATGTGTGTTTATATAGTTCAATACTGTGCAGATATTCCATGAGTTTCTTCATTTTAGGCCAGTTATCCAGGTTGAGTAAAGTGTGCAGAGTAAAAACAGTTTCTCCAGCTGCTCCCAGAACAGCTTCCTCTTTAGAAGTGTTTATTTATTTATTTATTTATTCATTTTCAGTGGTGGAAGAAGTATTAAGACTTTTTACTTAAATACAAGTAGCAAAACTACAGTGTAAAAATACTCTAATTATTATACTAATTATTATTATTAGTTAGTTATTTATTTAGTTATTTTTTTATATTTTAATTTCTTTATTTTCAGTGGTGGAAGAAGTATTAAGACGTTTTACTTAAATACAAGTAGCAAAACTACAGTGTAAAAATACTTGAATTAATATATTAATATTATTATTTAGTTATTTATTTAGTTATTTTTGATATTTTAATTAATTATTTTATTTATTTATTTTCAGTGGTGGAAGAAGTATTAATACTTTTTACTTAAGTAAAAGTAGCAAATCTGCAGTGTAAAAATACTCTAATTATTATACTAATTATTATTATTATTTAGTTATTTATTTAGTTATTTTTTGATATTTTAATTTATATATTTATTTTCAGTGGTGGAAGAAGTATTAAGACTTTTTACTTAAGTAAAAGTAGCAAAACTACAGTGTACAAATACTCTAATTATTATACTAATTATTATTATTAGTTAGTTATTTATTCAGTTAATTTTTGATATTTCCTTTTATTATTTTTTTATTTTTATTTTCTATTTTGTTATTAATTTTATGATTTTGGTTATGATTATTGTTATGATTATTACATTTTTTTCTCCTCCCTTGTTAGAGTTAATAATTTTGTATGCAGTACTTTTGCTTGTACGGGAGATTTCTTTTTTAATATTGTGGTATTGCTATTTTTAAAGTCCTTAACCCTGTGATGTCCACAGTTGCAACTTACACACATCACTTACAGTGTAAAATACCTATAAATGGTACATTTCCATAGTCAGTAGGTCTTATTGTCCCTTTAGTATGATAAGTAGTGAGCACAATAGGATGGTCAGACAGTACTGTGTGAATTTATAGAGGAATGTGTTAATAGATTGAGGATTAATTTGGGCTTTACAGAGTTAACGTGTTTAAAGTAAGTACAGTTTTTAAAGTCCACTTGTTTGTTATTGTTGTAGTTCTGACGGTGACCAGCAGATGTCTCTCTAATACCTGCAGATATTCATTCATCTCAGAATCATTCATTACACTGAAAAGGTGCAGGAAGGTGACAACTAAAAGCATGTTCAGTGCTACAGTACAAGAGCTTACAGGTGTTTTGTTTGTTTAGTTTCAAGAAATCAGTGTAGGCGTGGAGTTACACTCAATTAAAACTTAATTTAACGTTAAAATCAGAGAAAGAAATCAGGAGATTCAATTTCAGCCATTTAAAGCCAACTTTGTTTGTTATTCATGCTTGATTTTATATTTGGGAACCTACAGAACAATAATAATAAAATAAATCAGTTATTGTTTGTGTGCTTGTTCTGTCTGCTGATAGTCTCGAGAGCTGGAGGTTGCAGTCTTCTGGCGGGACCGGAGGACGATGTGTGCAGTGAAGTTCCTGCGACTGGAGGAGATGATGGACAACCAGAACCACAACCAGGAGCTAAATCTGGAGCCGCAGGGCCTCCTCTACGCCAAGGTACACACAACACGGTACACACACACAACACGGTAAACACAACACGGTACACACAACACGGTACACACAACACGGTAAACACAACACGGTACACACAACACGGTAAACACAACACGGTACACACAACACGGTACACACAACACGGTAAACACAACACGGTACACACAATGACCTGGTAGCAAAGGTCATAATGTCTGGTCAGGATTTTGTAATGATCCTTTCTGGGGAGAAATAAATCACCTTGTTGTCCAGAAGCTATCGTGGTAGATAATATTGGCCAAATATGACAAAATAAATAAAGTTCTTTTTTGTTAAGCTTTGTTTTATTGAAAGATGTTTAATTTACAGTGCAATTGCAAAATGTAAGATACATAATTATTTCCATCCATCCATGCATGAGAAAATAGATTTAAGAGAAAGGAAAAATACACATTTGTGTACAGAAAAAAGCAAATATATGTGTAGAAAAAAAGTTAATTATGTATTTGTATGTATGTATGTATGTATAAATAATATACAACATATTGATCTCTCATGTTTAATTTCCTGATATATCATCATAGATACCATGTATATAAAACATTAATAATGTTATATATTTTTTTTAAATACTATTTTCAAAATATCCTATAAGAAAAATATATATAACCATAAATACAGAGTATAACATTACAATTAACTTTTCACATTATTACCCAACAAATACACCTTTTTATCTGAACCCATTGATGAGTAAAAAGGTAGGATATCACATTTCCAATACAAGTAAATAAAATCTTTTTTGATGGACTTGCGTTGAAGCTCACACTGGTCTGCACCTCGCTGTGTGCTCTCTCACGCAAATATACACATAATATGCATTTTAAATAAAGGATGTTGAGGAGCTCTGAATTGAGCCATAAACACAAGTGAATATCCAAAATAAAAAATTCTTCTGTTGTGAATTTTACAGCTTCAATTCATCGACGCTGTTGTTGAGCGGCAGCCGAAACTGAGACGTCAGAGATGTATCTTCACTAAAGAGAGAGGTACAGATGAACAACAACATAAAGGATCAACAGATTTCATTAGTTTGTGTTTCTGCAGTGGAACTGAAGCATCAGTATTTAAACTTTCTTTATCTCGTTGTTGTTGGTTGATTTATGTACGATTTCTCTCTCTTCCTCAGGGAAGAACTTCCTCAGAGCAGCCCAGATGAACATGAATTTTGCCACGTGGGGTCACCTGATGATGAACATCCTCCCTCGCTACAGCTCCTTCACCACATTCAGCTCGTCCCTCTCCATGAGCCCCGACCTGCTGGCCAACATCACGTCACGTCCACCTGAGAAGGAGCCTCAAACCACCACGCCACTGCCAAGGTCAGAACGGACAAACCAAACTCTGACTCCAGAGAGAGCCTTTCACGTTTTTACGTTACCTGAAGGCCACCGTAGTTCTCCGACTCCCTTTCCAAGACTGCAGTAACATGAACCACAGAGTGTTAAACCGTGTTACCGTCAGCCGCCGTCTGACTTCTGTTGCTCCTAAAGTAGTGATATTATGGTATGGATGGCCTCTGAACGTTACGGATTTGCACTCGGCAGCTCACGTTACTACAGTCTTGGAAAAGGAGGAGTGAGTGGAGGGTTACTCAGTTGGTTGCAATCTGCAACCACACCACTAGATGTTACCAAATCCTACACACTGTACCTTTAAGTACAGTACTACAGTTACATTCCACCACTGTAAACATCCTGACTTGACCTGACATAGTGTTAGATAGTACTTAGTGTAAACATCTGCTAATATTGTTCTAATTTCCATTTTTGGGGTTTTATTTTATGACAAACGATTACTATATAACATTGTGTCTGGATTGATCCAACACGTGTTTTTTTTTTTTGCTGCTATTTTATTGTTTTGATCTTTATACGTCTGCAGCGAAGCTCCAGAAATCAGACTCAGCATCACTGAGGATCGGCTGTCTCCCACCAGCCTCGACCAGACAGACAATGCTCCCTCCATCATCACCCCCGCAGCACACAAAACATCATCTCTGTCTGCATCGCAAGAAAAACTGGTACATTATGGGGGTATTTTCTTGTAATATTTCCCTCTTGAGAGGGAATAGAAGTATAAAGTTGCATAAAAAGTAAATATTCAAGTAAAGTAAAAGTACCAGATTGTACTAGCCTACTAGAGTACATGTACTTAGTTACTTTCTACCACTGTCCATGGGTTCAGGAACTTATGCACTTATTTAATTTTAAGAAACTCTTTCAAGCAATACTGTCTTTGACAATAATGATAATAAATGTTGATGATAATGATAATAAATGTTGAAGATAATGATAATAAATACAGTAGAAAAAAGACGAGAAACACATGTTGATATTGGGATGTGATTAACTGACTCGTAAAATGTTCCAAACTTTGTCTCTGTTTGCAGTTGTCCATAAACAACACAGAAGGAAGTGAAGACCAGCCTGTATCTGCTCTAAAGTACACACACATGTACACACATATACTATGTTATATACTGTAAAAAGTCAAGAGTGAAGCGTCTCCTTCATTTTCTTTATTTTTATCTTTTTTTTCCACAAGGATGCAGATGGAAGATTTTAAATACATTTCCGTTCTGGGTAGAGGACACTTTGGGAAGGTAACAGTTTAAACTCTTCTCACTCTTAAACTTCTTCTTCTCGTATTTATTGTCCTCAGTCAGTCAGTCGGTTAATTGTGGATGTTTTGTGTTCAGGTTCTGCTGGCAGAGTTTAAGAAGACAGAAAAGCTGTACGCCATCAAAGCCTTGAAGAAGAGAGACATTGTGACTCGGGATGAAGTGGACAGGTAGACCCAAGGCCATACTTAAATACTGAGCTAAAACTTTAAAAGAAACAGTAAAACCACATTCAAGACATCCAGTCTAAAGGTCTAAAGAAGGTCATTTTGTTATTCAGGTCTTGGAAATGTATGAAGTCCAGAGTAACTGGGTTTTCTTCTGCAGCCTTATGAGCGAGAAGAGGATCTTTGAGATGATCAACGCGTCCAGACATCCGTTCCTGGTGAACCTCCACGGCTGCTTCCAGACCAGCGACCACGTCTGCTTCGTCATGGAGTATCTACCCGGCGGCGACCTCATGATCCACATTCACAACGACGTGTTCACCGAGGCCCAGACCAGGTCCCTATCTGTCCTCCTGTTGTTTAAAGACACTCCACTAACAGTATGTCTGTTTCACGCAGAGGTGGAATGTAACTAAGTAAACTTACTCAAATACTTAAGCACAATTTTGAGGTACTTTACCTGAATATTTAAATTTTATGCTACTTTATACTTCTACTCCAATACAATTTATAGGCAAATGTACTTTGTACTTTTTACTGCATTACATTTATTTAACAACTTCTGTTACTTTGCAGATTTATATTATTTATACAAAATATAAATCAACTAATAAATTATGATGTATTATTTTAATATAAGCTACCCAGCAGTATTTAAAGTAATTAAATTAGCTTCACATTTAGCAGCTTCAACATTAAAGTGATGAACACATAAATACATCAATAATTACAATCCAATAATATAATATATATTATTCTGCATAATGACTACTTTTACTTTTGGTACTTTAAGTATATTTTGATGCTAATGCTTTGTACTTTTACTTGGTAGTTATATATTTTCTAAGAATTTAAATTTATTTATAAAAGGGAATATTAAAGAAACCTTCTGGGGTTGGAAAAAAATATATTTTTTCTCTTTTCTACAGATATACATGTTCTTTTTATACTTTAAACTGTAAATCTTTGCACGTTTTTTGCACAGAACTACCACTAAAACTGCATAGCTCTTTCATTTTAATTCAGATATATTGTACATATTTTTATAGTATTGTTTCCTGATTTTTACAATACTTAATTTAATTTAATTTAATTTAATTTAATTTAATTTTTTTAATTTAATTTAATTTTCTCTTACTTTGTTTATGTTATGCACCAATATACCCAAGCAAATTCCTTATACATGAAAACCTACTTGGCAATAAACCAGATACTGATATTTATGTGGCGCAGCAAGTGTGATAATATTCAGTATTATAATCTAGTAAAATCTGTTGTTATTGTTGTTGTTAACAGGTTTTATTCAGCGTGTGTCCTGCTGGGTTTGGAGTTCCTGCATCTGAATAAAATCATCTATCGGTGAGTCGTACCGGCCAAAGTGATGTCGTGTCACTGAACTGAGATTTTGCTGTATTTTAAAGTGTACTATATAAATTAAATTATTATTATTATTATTATTATTATTTGAACTGTAGCTTCAGGTGTAATTACAGGTTTACTGTGTGTTTTACACAGAGATCTGAAGCTGGACAACCTGTTGATGGACGCAGATGGATTTGTGAAAATCACAGACTTTGGACTTTGTAAAGAAGGTCAGTTGATTTTTGTCTATACACATCATCACCTGACTCTTCTACTTTCCTGCTGCAATTTATTTTGAGATTATTTCTTCACCATAATTTAACAGATTTAGAGAAACCTTCTATGTGTTTTGTGAAGATGTTTGTGTCATTGTTTCTGCAGGGATGGGTCACGGAGATCGGACCTCGACTTTCTGTGGGACTCCTGAGTTTCTGGCCCCTGAGGTCCTGACAGACGACAACTACACCCGGGCGGTGGACTGGTGGGGGATGGGCGTCCTCATCTTCGAGATGCTCGTGGGAGAGGTTAACGCGTAGTTTTGTTTTGTTTTTCAAAGCTTTGAATGACAAGGTGTTTGAAATGAAACATATTGTGCAATATTTAGCAATAAATGAGTCAATTATCATGCAAAATATCTTATATTATCTCTAACTCCGCCCTTCTGCTAGTCTCCGTTCCCCGGTGAGGATGAGGAGGAGGTGTTTGACAGCATCGTCAATGATGATGTGCAGTATCCAGGGTGTCTTCCTCCTGATGCCGTCTGCATCGTCCAGAAGGTAAAAGTCTCTTTTATTAGCCAATTTTATTACAATTACTTGACATATATATCCCTCATTTTTATTTCCCATTAATTCTGTATTTATTGGTGTTCATTTTTTATTATAATAATAATTATTTGGCATATTTGAAAACTGAAGAATCTTGATTAGAATATAAAACATTATATATAATAATAATAATAATAATAATAATAATAATAATAATGATCAGAGGGATGTTTAATATTATAATCTCATCTACCAGATAAAACTTAATGGAACTGTGATAACTGTTATTACTTATTGATTTTTTAGTATTATTAATTTAAAATTCTTGATAATCCGTCTACAGCTGCTGAAGAGGAATCCTCTGAAAAGACTCGGTGCTGGAGAGAGAGACGCAAACGAGCTCAAAGGAGAGAAATTCTTTGAGGTAAATCACTTCCTTTTTTAAACATTATGTCCTCTAAAATCCACGTCCACCACTACACCATTCAGCCTAATGAGGTATTGATTTGTATTGATTAGGCACAAATACTGAACATGCCAATACTGTGATAAACACATTCTTCGAAATTATTGATTCTTGAAACCTTTGAGGCCGAATACTCTCATATTAATGATTAATTTGTGGGCATAATGTACGGATATATTACAGTGGTGGAATTCAGATCCTTTACTTAAGTAAAAGTACTAATACCACACTGTGAAAATACTCCACTACAAGTAAAAGTCCTGCATACTTAAGTAGAGTAAATGCACATTCCACAACTGGCACATTGTTTTGTTCAATATTACAATAAAGAGTGGACTACTGAGGAGGGATAACTCTGTCTTTCAGACCATCGACTGGGAAGCCCTGCTGGCCAAGAAAGCAAAGCCGCCGTTCCTGCCGTCGATCAAAGAGTCGATGGACGTCGGCAACTTTGACAGCGAGTTCACCCGACTGAAGCCGATCCTGTCGCCTCCCTCCAAACCCTTCGTCCTCTCCGCCGAGCAGCAGGAAGCCTTCGCAGACTTCGACTTCTGCGCCCTGCACGGATGAAAGACGAGCTGACAGGACCAGGGTGGGAATACGTTATCACATTTCAGAGGACCAACTAATTATGGATTTTTGGATTAAAAACATTAAAGGTTCAGCTGCTTAGTAGTAGGACTTGAAATAACAGTAGAAAAAGCAGTAAAACTGATTAAAGGAAGTCTCCCACCCTGGTCTTCATAGCACCACCAACTGATATTTCTGCAGCTATCAGTCATCTTCAAACAAGACTCTACGTATACGATCCCATGGCTGATTCCGCTGACTGTTCTCACCGCCATCCAATCGACAGCCGATCGTCGATCGTCGATCAAATAAACCAGGCAGCATCTCTTTTGTTTTTGTTTTTAAACAGAGCAAAAGAAAGTGATTATAACGCTTTATTATTCTCTGTGGAGAGTCGAGCTTCGTTGTGACTGTTCCAGCAGTAATACAACTCACCTGCTCCTGCTATTATATAGAGTTTATTTATGAGATCTGGTCAGGTGAAATGTTGTACAAACAGATGCTTGAAGAGTTTATAACATTATCACTTATTCCTCTTTATAGTTTAATATCAATACTCCAACACTGGATGATTTGCTATGTACCGGTCAAAATAGTACAAAAGAAAATCCTAAATTGCCTTAGCCTTGCAGTACATTTTGTATTGTTAAGACTGTCAAGGGAGGTGTTGAGTCAATTTATTGTTGTGATTTTTGAGGTTGAAGTTTAAGAAACATCCCGGCTTTCAGTCTGTATTGATGTTCCTCCGTTTGACGTCATAATTTCAGCCACTTTTCCTCTTGCAACATTACATAACTTTGCACCTGTTATGCAGTAGATTAGGCAGCGACTGCCTGGACTCTGTAAGAGTCTGTAATATAGCTGCCTTATGTTGCCCCATAAATGTATAAAATGATGATTGTCAGACCTCTCTGAAAGTTAATGCATAGGTAATGTAACGCTGACTCGTATTCACTTGCAGTGTACCAGCAGTGTTGGTTGCATCATTTGCAAGTGCATCAGTCACAAACGTGGCATAATTATGTGATGTGGAAAGAAGAAATCGTGATGACATTAAGTCACAGAGGAGAACTACAACGGCACAAAGAGGAACAACAACACTGACTTAAAGACTCTTGATGGAAAAAAGATTTAAATCAAAACCTCACCAAAAACCAAATGATCATGTTATAAGCTTCACCGAATTTGAATTTACTGCAGAGCTATAATTGTCTTGAACTGTAATTATTTTGCTCTGTAGTAGAGTGCAGATACCCTGAGCACATTTATCAGTATTGGCTCGTAAAAATTTTATTTAAATCAAATATTGATATCAGTCTTAAAAATCCAGGCTATAGCCTAATAGTCACTACTCCAAAACTTTTCCAATTTCAGCTTAGTAACCCAACTGACCAACTGTTAGATAAATAAAAACATTGCTGATCAAGAAAGTGACGGGAAGCTAAAATCAGACCGCTAAACTCAATCTCATGTATAAGCAGTGAAAATATTGGTTCTTGGTCATAAACAGTTCACAAATTAACTATAAACGTACTGAATTTTGTTTAGAAAGTTATTGCTATTTTTTTTATAAAACATATAAATGTAAATATTGCCACTGATAACCAGTCGTAGGCTCTTCAAGCATCCTGTGTGTTGGAGACAGATTCAGCTTTGCTTTGTGGCCTTTGCTTATTAGCCTATATATATTATATTATATTTATTTAAACTATTTATCCTTCAGAGGTACAGTTCGTGCTGCCGTTTCTATGCATCACTGTGACAGGCTTCGCCCACTGCCTTGACCAAACAAATGAAAAACCCGATTTCTGGTTACGAGCCTTTTTTTAAAAAAACATGGAAATGTTTTGCGTATTTGTCAAGTCATTCCCTCGTAAAGCAAAGACGCATTCACATATCAGTCTCCACCTGACCAACTGTTTTTCTGTTACAACAGTAGAAGTGCATGGCGCCGTGGTGAACTTGTGCACTAGAAATCCTGTAAATGCTAGCGATATATATATATATATATATATATATATATATATATATATATATAAAAGAGAAGCCATAGAGAATCTAATATAGCCATACAGTATAATAGTAAGAAGAATATATGTATTTTGAATTTAGCAAATCATATTCTGTGATACTGAAGCTATAATGATGTCAGTGCAATAACAGAAGAGGAATCTGAAGAGCGGCAGGGATGAAGCTTTAAGATGCATGTCTGGATTTTGTTGAAGCGCACCCAAGAAATCCCCAATATTTCCTTTAGGGGAGGGCTGGGGGAACTGTTATATAAGAATTAGGGGACTTTAAAGAGCAACTTAACACTAAATCCAATAATATGTATAGCCATTTTTATCATACTACTAATGGATCTAGTCCCAGTCTTTACTATTCACAGCAGTTCTTTGCTTTTTTTTCCAGAGAAATATTGAGTAAATCTAGATCAAAAGGAAATCTGTGACATTGCCTAGTACTCCATTATTATTAAATACTGTCTCAGGCAGAAATCCTAGAACCGTAGTTGCGCATGCATTTCTTGTTTGTAGTAGTAATTTGAAAAGAGGTTGTGATTGAAATTATGCGACAGATAGTAGGCTAGTTGGGTCGCAGTTACACATAAGTGAAACACAAGCTTTTGGCCTCCAGTGTGAACAACTACAGCGATTAAAACTAAGACGGACGACTGAAAAACGCAGTATGGAAGTGTATACATACAACACAAAAAAACCTGAGTGAGCGCAAAACTAATTTGAGCACTAGTGAGACCAAAGAACGTATATATTGCCAAGAAGTGAAAGTCAATTGTTTGTTCCATTGCAACATCAGCGCCCAGCAGCAAAGCTACGCTTCCACCATTTTGGACTGAAAGCGACTACCGGACGCCAGTAAAACATCCGCCTAAAAAGTGCCGTATAAACGTAAAACGAAATTATTTCTGTTCTATTGTCATATTCTACTGAAATGGCTTGTGCTGAACAATAAAATATTATACATATAATAAGCGTTTTCAGTCCAAAATGGCGGCAGCGGCTGTTGTCAAGCTTCTATACACTTTGGCTAGTTACCATTAGCAGGTAATGCTAGCTAGCTGGATAGCAAGGTGCATCCGTAATTCACGTTAACTTTGATATTAATTGCGATGCTATTTTTGGCTGGCAAAAAAATGGCTTGTTTTTAATGTATTTAGTGGAAAAAAATTAACAGCCGACTCCTTAGAATGTCTTTTAGTACAACCATAACAACAACAATAAAATATTATACATATAATAAGAGTTTTCAGTCCAAAATGGCAGCTGTTGTAAAAAAAAACACCAGAGTTTCATCTCTTTGCCAAAAGCTAATTTCCACATAGACCTCCATTATAAAGCGTTGTCTGTAAAACTGTTGATAGGACACCTCGAACTGCGGATACGATGACATCAATTATTACTTTGTATTATGTATTTTTTAACACATAAAAGTTTTTTATTTGTAAAACTTTCCCAGAGCCTATAAAAGTGATTTTTATTTGCGTCGTGTATTGGCTGAGCGGAAGCTAGAAAACTATTTTGGCTTATGCACCAGGCGAGCAATTTTCATTCAAGTGAGTGAGCGCCATCTTTGAGTCCAGTATCCTGTTAATATATCAGATTGACAAAAGTGACAACGAGCAACTTTTGATATACATAAAAACTAACGAGAGAAGCCATATTGGTTGCTTAAATGTTTAAACAATTCATCTGTCAGGCTCAAAACATGCGTTACGCTCATGTTTCTGTCATCACTCGCAGACAAAACTGATTCTGTTCTTACGAATCTGTGCTCTTGAAGAATTTTAATGCTCACTCAGTTCTTTTGTCATTTATTTACTTCCATACATAGAGGGAGTATCTGTCAGAGCTGTAACAGGATGTTAAGTTGCTTTTTAAACAAATGTCCTAAGTACCAGTATGTCCTGCTGAAGTGTCCCTGAGCAAGACACTGAACCCTCCACCTGCTCTGGAGAAGATTGTCAGCTAAATTAATAAAAATGTAACAGGAGAACCAGCCGGCGTTGATTTAGCTGCTGTAGCACTTTAAGTTTATGCTGCTGAATATTACATGTTACTTGTGTGTCAGTACTGTATTTATGTATTTATGTATGTATATTCCTAACGAGGAATGTCAGTCTGTACAGATGTACTCTATAACAACATGCATATCATCAGTGTTTTAATGTACTCTTGTTGTCAATAAATACAAACAGAACAAACAAACAGTAAAAAAAAATATTTGGTACTCAGTGTTAAGATTAACTCATGGTTATTTTTTAACAGTAAAAATCAATTAATAATCAGTTACATTAAACCAAAGGCACCAGACATAAAGGCAGTTAGTGTTATAATGTGGAGGTCACCACTCTCACGAGGCAGCAACAGAAACATTTACAGAAGAAGAGAAAGTGGTGACCAGACCTGAGAGAAAAAGACGGAGGGGTTTTCTGCTTTCTTTCAACAAAACTGCCTGAAAATATTTTTTTTTTTTAAATTGCATTTCTGTGATTGTGGACTTGATTATCAACACGTAACTGTTAGTGTTTGGTCTTGAACGTACTGAATCCAGTGATGAGTCCAGAGAGTTTAAAGGGATAGTTCAGGTGTTTTGAAGTGGGGTTGTATGAGGTCCTTCTCCATAGTCAGTGTATTACCTACAGTAGATGGCGGTCGGTACGCCCCCAGTTTAGAGAAACAGACAGGAGTACCAGCACGGGAGCAAAGCAATGTACTGCTGTGGACGAATTTTAGACATTTTTAGAAAAAAAATCAATATCAGTTTAAGTGTACGCTATATTTAGAATATTTTCACCGCTTTAACTTGGGAACTGAAGCCGTTATCTATGCTCTCTTCAAAGCCACCAGACTCCATTGACAAAAACAGTAATTTTACCTTGCAGAACACAGGAGTTGCTGGTCTACCGCTGCCTCGATCAGTTAGTTTGTTTGTATTATTGCGTGACTTTGGTGTTTTAAAGGCAGGGTGGGTCATCTTGAGAAACTAGCAAGAGTACACTAGATTTTAAAAATCATCCAGCCGAAACTAAGCCCAGTGTTGTCAACTCTTTTCTAGTGAAAGTAGCTAGCAGCACCAGCTCTAAAAGTCCCTAAATCTAGAGAGAAAGTCGCCAAGTCTGCATCCTCTGAGGAACAAAAAGGTCCAGTGTATCCATCAAATAGTTTTTGAGTTATTTCAGTCAGGACCAAAGTGGTGGGTCGACTAAAAAACAGGCCGATATTGTAAAAAAAATCAGTTTGTACTGAAAAGCCAGCAAAGCAAAGTATTGTGTTTTGTTATCTGTTCAAAAATCAGGTACAAATTTAAGTAAATTAGTAAGATATAACCAGCTTCAATGCAGGTTATTAGTTTAATGTCTGTTTAACACAGTGTATTAAAGGGACTGTATGTAAGTTTTTACATGTATAAATCGTTTCTTATTGCCAATGTGTGAACAGGTTGTAACATAAACTAAAAAATGACACCTTTCGTGACTTCCTGGGTTTCCTCTATCAGCCTGTAGTCTGATTTTAACGGGAGGAATGCGGGACGGTTTTCACGGAAAAATCCAACGGATGTGACGTCATGTGTGCTTTATTTTCAGCTCCGTTACAGGGCTAACAGTGTGCAACCATAGCTAACGTTAGGTTAGAAATGGAGTCTGCTAACGCCAACAAACGACCAGCCTCCACCACAACTCAGACTCCAACACAAAGTTATATCTAGTGAAACCCGTCAGAAGTGAAAAAACAGGAATGTGACCGACGTCGGGGGTAAAGCACATTGAGTCCCTTTAACGTTTGCAGGTAATTAGGAAACATTTTATGGTACAATTTAGTAGTAAAGTTCTCAAAAAGGAAACTACTACCGAGGTTAAAAATGATTTTCTTTCCCTGAAAGTACAGTCTGACTCTCCGGTGTGGACGGTGTCGTGGCGTCTGGTCGGAGGTCAGACAGAATCCGGGGTGTTTCTGACGTACGTTTGCTCCCACATCACCGTCCTGCAGATGCAGAAGAAGTCCCACAGGTTGCAGAAGAGGCCACGGTCAAACGGGTTCTCCTCATCGCCGCAGTTCTTCAGGTAGGAGATCCGGTGACGAGACATGAACTCCCAGGTGGTGCAGTTGATGGAGACCAGGTAGAGATGGCAGCCCAGCAGCAGCACCACCACCACGGAGAAGATGCCGACGACGCCCAGCGACGCCAGCAGGAAGCCGTTCACTCTGAACCACAGCTCCCATGTGATGATGGGCGAGATGCCAGACCTGGAAGATAAACACTAGGGTTAGGATAATTATTATTTAATGGGTTGTTCTCTGTACAAACCCCAGCAAGTACCCAGATTATACTTTGATTTTTGGTTTGTCAACAGTTGTTCTCTGGCTCCAACCAGTGAGTTCATGTGTGCATAATTAAATCTACAACTTGCTTCACAGCAGTTCAAATTCTTCAACTGTAAAAGTCTACTGGATCGATTTCTAAAATTAGGATCGCTTGAACTTTGAAATTGTACTTGAGCAACTCATTAAAGTTCCTGTTTACCAAATGCAAACAGAGATTAATCAATTTACTCGTATTCTCAAACTCTCACGTGTTTCCTAATTCAGCCAATTGTTGCAGAGATAAACCTGCAGAACAGTGTACTATCACCATGTGATCATTTGAGTCATAATTAGAAGGAAAACTGAGGCTGCACGTGTTCCACCAGATAAGGACATTTATCTTAAAGACTACAGACGCCGTTGGGCAGCGTTCAGCAGACGTACAGAGCGATGTGAAGCGCCCACAGCAGAGCGAGCAGCTGCACCAGCAGGTAGACGATGAACCAGCGGTGGTTCCTCTCTCCCACGCAGTTCTCGATCCACGGGCAGTGGTGGTCGAAGCGACGGACGCAGCGTTTACACGTCTGACAGTGCTTCGCTCTCATTGGCTGCTGCTTGGAAAAAGGGGAAACAAAGAAAGAAAGAGCGATGCTATTTTAACTGGGAAAAGTTAAACCACTACATCAAGATGTTCCACCACAGTGAACATGTTGTCTGATTGTAATTTTGCCAAAGGTGCATTATTACCACAAAAGTAAATGAATAAAAAACAAATCAAGAGAATATAGCACGTAACGAATGCTTTAAACACAGCAAGGAGAAAATCTGTGTTCGAGCTGGACGGGTTGGAAATGAAACAGAATATAAAATATATTAAGAGTATACAAATACGTGACCATGCAGACGTGTTATGCAGAGTGAGTGCGTGTTGGCAGCTGGCAGCAGCTGGTTACCTGCAGCAGGCAGTACCCACAGCGCCGCAGCCGAGGGGTCGACGACTGAGGAATCATCGATTCCATTTCCTCATTTGAACCCTGAATGCAACACAGACGATGTGATGTAGGTCAGACGTGAATACACACGTACACACCTACGCACACTGTGACCTTTACTTGAAGGACTATACACTCATGATACAGTATGTTTACTAAGAATCACATGTACAGTACTTATCATCACGGCTGTCCATGTTCTATAGTGCAGTATAGGTTTATAGATTAACTCCCTCCTTCTAGGCAGACGTTAAAACGTGATCGCGTGACAAGCTGTTCCATTATAGTAAACATTTTGTCTGGTAGTTGCCAGTGGGATTTTATAAGTTGGTGGAGGAAAGCTTCAGCATTTGAAGCCTGAGATTCAGCTGCTCAACAGTAACTATTGTAGCGCAATAAACAGATGTGTGTCTGTTTGGTTGTTGTGATGAGGGTTTTCAGTTAAGGACAGATGCTATTAGCACCAAGGTGTCTGTAGCCAACAATACTATTTACACCCGGGTGTACATAGCATGGCAGAAACAAGCACCCAGGTGTCTGTAACAAACAATGCTATTTGCACCCGGGTGTACATAGCATGGCGGAAACAAACACCAAGGTGTCTGTAACAAACAATGCTATTTGCATCTGACCAGGGTACACATTAGATACTATATGTATATATATACTGTATGTTTATTTTTCCTAAACCTAACCAAGTAGTTTTGTTGCCTAAACCTCACCAAACTATGGCTGAAAACTGAAAATAATAATAATTAAAAAAAACAGAGAATAATGAGTCTTCTAAGTGTTAAAATAGGCATCACATTGGACTCAAACTCTGACCTCCTGGGTGACAGTCCTGGTGTTCGACACATTCATCCACCACAACCTGCTCACTCCACATACTTTGTCGCTCTTTATATCACTACTAGTATTACTACTACTACTACTACTACTAAATCTTTCTGCTAGAAAGTGCTCTCTGGTAGAAAACCCTTTGGCCAGCTAACTGTTGTTAAGCATATTTAACTTGGCCGGGTGTAAATAGCCGAATAGCTGCCGTGTGACTATTCTCACCCGGGTGTAAATGGAGATTTAAGTTGAGTTAATCTCACCTTGACAGTGTCCGTGAGAACGAAGCCAGGGTCCATTAGAGAAACAGCAAAGTATAAGAGCACCGACAGCACGACCAGGAGGAAGAACAGAACCGGCAGCAGCAGCTCTCCTCGCTCCTCACATTTACGCAAATCTGTAAACACACACACAATAGAAATAAACAAGAAGTCTAACCAAAATATATATACTGAGTAGGGCTCCTAAAGTTAATCTCTTTAATCTATTAACCATGTCATACTAGCTTGTTGCTCCAAACTTAGGTCAAATTTTGGTGAGGAAAAACTGGCATGGCCATTTTCAAAGGGGTCCCTTGACCTTTGACCTCCAGATATGTGAATGTAAATGGGTTCTATGGGTACCCACGAGTCTCCCCTTTACAGACATGCCCACTTTATGATAATCACATGCAGTTTGGGGCAAGTCATAGTCAAGTCAGCACACTGACACACTGGGAGGTGTTGTTGCCTGTTGGGCTGCAGTTTGCCATGTTATGATTTGAGCATATTGTTTTATGCTAAATGCAGTACCTGTGAGGGTTTCTGGACAATATCTGTCATTGTTTTGTGTTGTTAATTGATTTCTATAATAATAAACATTTACATACATTTGCATAAAGCAGCATATTTACCCACTCCCATGTTGATAAGAGTATTAAATACTTGAAAAATCTCCCTTTTAGGTACATTTAAGCAGATAAAAAATGTGCGATTAATCACAATTAAATATTTTTATCGATTGACCACTCTAATACTGAAGCAATGATATTTTGGACTATTGGTGCTTCCATGTAAAAGTAAATCTAACCTACAGCTGGATGATACGGCCTAAAACCGTCAGATAAGTTCAGAAAATTGTATTTAAATGTAAAATACTTTCAGACCAGGAACATACAACATTAAAATTGTATCATCACAATATTACAATAACCAAATAACACAAATAACACCAGTATGATATATGCTGTCACGTATATAATGATATTAAAGGTGCCCTCCACCGATTTTATGATTTTGGTTGTGAAAAAAGTTACATAGTATAAGATACGATAAGATAAATACGTGTGAGGATTTGTTGTTTTTCCTTGTAATTATTTAAATCTATTTCTAAATGATTTTGAGTTTAGTTCAGTTTTTGTTTTTTTCTGTGTTGAGTATTTTTACTTGTAATAATTAAGTACATTTTCCTGATTATACTACATGCATACTTTTACTTTCGTAACATTTTCTTTTTTATACTTTCTTTTTTCCCTTTTTTCAAGGTTGTTTTCATATATGCAATTTACAGTTCTTAATTACAATAGTTTATAAACCAATTTTTTAAGTAGTTGAGCTTAGAGACGAACACACTAAGTACATTAGAGAAAACAACTTCAGCATTCAAAATTGAAATAAAATTCAGAAAAGAAATAATAATAATAATAATAATGATAATAATAATAATAATAATAATAATAATAATAATAATAATAAAAAGAAAGAATAATTTATAATAGAATAAAAAAATATTTTTTTAAACTTTTTTTTATTCTATTCTTTCTTTTTATTATTTTTATTATTATTATTATTATTAAGTAACATTTTCAATGCAGGACTTTTACTTGTTACAGAGTATTTTTTTCAGTGTTGTATTAGTACTCATAAATAAGGATCTAAATACTTCCTCCACCAACAACAATAAATACATTTCAAACAACATGGTGCATAAATAATATCCAGTTAAAGTGGATATAGAGGAAGTATGTGAGAGTTCAGGACTATCCAAATGGAGCTAAAGTAAATATTTGTGGGTCAGTGAACCTGCAGCTAGACAGGACGTCCTGGAACAAACTATCACCTAATTACTCTATTACTGCTTTAATGTTGCTGTAGTTAAGTAGTTAAATGAACTTTCCAGGTAATTTGTCCCACTTTGAGTGAACTCACCTGTGTTGTGGAGGAACAGAATGAGAGTTATGACCCAGGTGAGCAGAGTGTGAGTGGCTCGAACCAGAAACCCGGTCCGGAACATGTTCTGGACCATTTTAAATCATATAAATGATAATAAATGATGATTATCTTTCATTAGCTAGCTGCTAACTAGCTACAACATAGCTATTGTACGAAAATAAAGCAGATACATATAAAATCAAATACATTTGAACTATGTTAGAACATAAATATGCTGTTTATAAAGTTATTATTTAGCTAAATACAGTAATAAATGAGTATTTTATATGTTTGTTCTCTGGTTCTGTATTATCCATCCTGACGTCACCGCTTCCTTGTTTTGGTACGGGAAGCTGCGAAGGACAAAATAAGCGGAATTTACCCTGCGCGAAAAAAATGTCGAAGGCGTTATAATAATAGTAATCCGTACAAGACAACCACCATGGACATAAATAAAAAAATAAAAAAATAAAATTTAAATATATAAATACATGACTCAATAATTAAATAAATAAATACATTTTAATACATAAATACATGAAGCAATAAATAAATAAATAACAAAGAAAGAAATGTAGAAATAAAAGCCTATAATATAAAAAAGATGTGCAGGTTAATTTGAAAATAAATACATATGCACAGAAATAGAAAATTAAATAAATATTTATTTATTTGACAAATTACTACATAAACCAGTGGTGGTAGAAGTACCTCGATCTTTTACTTAAGTAAAAATAGCAAAACTACAACTCTGAAATTCGAATACATAAATACATGACTCAATAAATAAATACATTTTAATACATAAATACATGACGCAAAAAAGAAATAATAAAAAAGAAATGTAGAAAAAAAAGCCTATAGTATAAAATAGATAAAAGTAGCAAAACTACAACTCTGATACAAGTAAAAGTCCTGCATTCACAATTTGACTTCAGTAAAAGTACAAAAGTACTAGCATCAAAATATACTTAAAATACCAAAAGTCAAAGTACTCATTAGGCAGAACGACATAATTCAAAATAATATATATTATTGTAATATTATTGATGCATCCATGTGTTCATCATCAACATAATATATTTATTGATTATATTGTGTAGAATTAATGTATTATCAAATAAATGTAGAGGAGTAAAAAGTACAATATTTCCCTCTGAGATGTAGTAGAGTAAAAGTATAAAGTTGCATAAAATGGAATTACTTAAGTAAAGTACTTCATATTTGTACTTAAGTAAATGTACTTAGTTACTTTCAACGACTGATGTCAACTAATGTTATATAACGACACTGTTTACTTCTTAGTGTCTAATCCCATCCCGTTAATGTATCTGATGTTTTCCGTTTGGCATTAATTCTACATATAATCTCCTCAATGTAAACACGTAATACATTCTCAAGGCCACAAAATTATTTGAATTTACTGAAATATTAAGTGACATATCTTTACTAAATTGTTTGTTGTGTCAGTAACACACAACTAAACCACACCGTTTAATAAGTAAGACATTTTAAAATTGCAAGAGGTATTACTGTCCAGAAAATTAATATTTCACTTATTTTAAGCAAAGATTTTTTGTAGTAATTTAATTTATATAACACATATTCCCATGTGATCCAGTAGTATTACTGTGAAACAACTTGAGGTATAGTAGAAGCTTTGTAAATCCATTGTATAACACCTTAATCCCTCTTTTCACTGTATACATGTGAAGCCATTAGTCACCGTTAAAGGATCTGTTCACCAGAGTTATACGAGAAAAAAAACATTTTGTCCATCCATCCATGCAGATAATGACATTGTGATGATAATCTGCTGTGTACAGAGTTGGACAAACCACACAACTACTTCATTTTGTATAAAAACGAAGACATCAAAGACTCATTATTACAAGAATTTGCATTTATTTGCATCAAAGTGGTCCATTAAAACAAGACTAAAACTCATTCTTTAGAAAAGAATTACATCGTAATACCTGGATTGATACGACATTCGTTCGGAGGCCCTTCCAGCATTGAATAAAGTGCAAATATGTCGCTCATCTTTTCTCAAAACCCTTGTTTGTTTTTTCCGAGTATAAATGTTGTGAAACGAAAACTGTGTGTGCTCCTCTGTGAATCAAACAATAACTTGCCCTTAAACCTGAGGTGAACATTAAGACATTTATACCTTTTAAAAAGTGCAAAACATCTGCACACATTAACAGACATAATCTGAAACCGTTTGCACAAAACAAAGTTATTTTTCAGTTATTCAAACATCAGCCACAGAGACTTAATGAGTACAAACTCACAACAACATTTCACCAGACAACTACATTTAGTGTTTCATAGCCACATGTTAAGGCTGTTGCCTGGTTTCCATTTCCCACCCTGAATAATACAATCACTGCATTTTATCAAATTGCACATTTGGCTCTTCAGACAGGAAAACATGCAGCATTGTACCTCCTCTCTCTCTACTACGATAAAAATAATAAATACAGGACGGGTGGAAATAAATACTCAGAAAATCCTGTCATCCATTCATTCAGGACGGGGGTGGCGAGAGATCAAACTCACATGTGCAAAATCCTCTCATTTAGGGACACAATCATTTCTTCCTTATAGGCAGAACTGTTGAATAATAAAACTCCTCAAAGAGCTTATTAATGCTATATCTGCTATGTTAAATAATAAAACTCCTCAAAGAGCTTATTAATGCTGTATCTGCCATGTACTGTAAATAAGAGGTGTTCTCAGTAGAGTTGCGTAACACAAATGCTGCCGGTGCGTCTTAAAACTGACCGACCGAAGCTTACAATGTCACACCAACATGAAAAAAAAAACGTTTGCTCAGGCACCAAAATGGCAGGAAGAGCAAAAAAAACATTTGGTCCCTGATTTACAAATCACAGCCTCACGTGTCTCGTTTCAGCTCTCAACACAACTTCTTTTAAAAAATATAAATAGCAGCAGTCAAACTCCCGACAACCTGAGCTCACAGAGTCCATATCCTCCATTTCTAACATTCACTGTCCTTTCTCGTCTTTCGTCAGCTGACATTCACAGAATGAGATCACTCCTCCACGAACCCCCAGTGGGATTCCCTTAGCATGGTGCCCTGGGAGAGCGGGGGTTGGGAGGAAGGGAGGGACGGACGGACGGACGGACGGGGGAAGGGTCACTTGTCACATTCAGGCTTCGAAGCGGCAATGAGAGGTTGGTGAGTTTCAGCGTGATTTCACTCCCAGCTGTGTCTTCAGGTGCTCGTACACCACGTAGCTGATGCTGACGGCGGGGATGACTTTGAGGAAGTTGGGGGCCAGGCCCCTGTAGAGCCCCGTCGGGCCCTCGGTTTGCAAGATCTGCCTGAAGAGACCGGACATCGTCACCTGCTGGCTGCCCTTCATTGCAGCTGTAGAGGTCAGAAAAACAGGTTACATTTAGATGTGAGAAATATTACTATGATGAAATAAATGAAAGACAAGATTAGGAGCTTCCTTGTTTCTCTGGACTTAATCTAGAGTTTATCAATTGACAGATCAACTATTTTGACCTTGTTTCAATAATTTGAAAATGGCAGTCTCAGGATCTCAAATGGAAGAATGAATTGCTGATCTTAGGGGTTAGGTTATAGTAAATTAAATATTATAAGGTTTTGAACTGTTGGTTGGACTAAAGACGTGATGGTGTCACATTGCGCTCTAGGACATTGTGATTTCTTTCCCTGTTTTCTGATGATTTATAGAGCAAACAATCACGTAAAGAGATATGTAACTGGAAGATTAATCGCCCTACACTTAAATGTTCTACTTGTTAATTGCAATTTCTTTGTTAAATATAATTAGGCCAATATCTGCCAGTACAGTCATTAAATCATGTCATCCACCGCTGGTATGAACGTCCCTCCCTTAACACAGAAACATAAAAACAGGCGTGGTCCTTTAAGGAGCTTCTACTTCCTTTAACGCTCCATTTCATTTGTTTTTCCCTAGAAAACTGTAGTATTATTAAGGTGAAACTAAATATCTACGCAATATTTCAGGAGCAGAGGCCTCACCTTGTGCTTGCATGCGGGTGCGGACCAGAGCCAGAGGATAACTGGCGAGCTGACCGCAGGTGCTGGACACGGTGCCACAGGCCAGCAGGACGCAAACGCCGGGGTCGGAGCTGTTGGTGCCGTATTTCTGCAGGTAGTTGTTCTTCAGCGTCTGGGAAGAGGGAAAAGAACAAGATTAGAAAAAAGTGCAAACTATATATTTGTATATTTAGCTGTCATTTTTCTCAGTATTATGTAATTTGGTTATTCAGATTCTGTTATGTAACTCAGTTATTTAATATTTGCATTAAAACTTAATCATTGTGCAAAGTAAAACTGTAAATGTGGTGAGTCTGCAGCTAATAAGATTAGAAGTTGTTTCACAATAAGAAAAAGGTTATGTGTTGAGTTTATTAGCAGGCTGATAAAATACAAACTGATACAATTAAAGCTAAAGAAAACTAAAAATAGACCCACGGAGGCTTTACAGGATAACAGTGTGTGTCGTAGTCGTGTCACTGCTCACCTCGTACACGGCCAGGTCGATGCCTGCGTAGGGGATGATGCCCAACATGTTGGGGACGTAGCCTTTATAGAACGCTCGGAGTCCTTCTCTCCTGAAAATCTGCTTCGCACAGTCCGAGATGCCAGAGTACTGCCCGGTCGTCCTCAGTGCAAGACGGGTTTTCAGGACCTGGGGACAGAAAACGTCAGTTTCATTTAACTCTTGAGAACTCCTATATAAAAAGGTTATTTTTTTGGAGTAGATGTTATTAAGCTGATAATCACCTCCATGGGGTAGATTGTGCTCTGGGCGACCACTCCGGCCAGAGAACCTGCAACAAATCGCTCCATGATGCACAGAGTCTCCTTTTCTCTGCCGATTAATTGTTTAATCTGGAGAAACCAATTGAGAAAGAAATTAATACATGAAGCGCCATCAAAATTGTACATTTCAGTCACAGCAAGAAGTCACTTGTCATACCTGCTCATACGCCATGAACTTAAGGGCCGTCTCGGGGGCGATTTTGATGATGTTCACACCGTTGCCTCGCCACAGCGACCTCATACCGCCCTCTTTGATCATCTGCATCATCCCGGTCATGATGCACATGTTGTTGGTTCGGGATCCATAAACCTGGAGAAGGAAGAAGTCGTCTATTAGATAAAACAATCATCATACTATTTGGAGATCTGACTTTATTTTACTGGCTGGGGAAATGTTGAAGATGGTAGTCGAGTTTTGTTTATGAACCAGGCGTGGTGACATGGAAAAACTAGGCACACCTTGTCTGTTTAATTAATCGTTTGGAAATTAACCAAAGTATATAATCCCTAATCAATTAGGGCTCAAAGTCGACATGATTGTTTCAAAGTCGACTCCATGTAACCGCTGACACACATCGGGGCCATTGACACAGATCCTGTCCATCTGCGCAGATTGACCTTCATCCCATTCATGACGCTGAAGCTGACGCGGCCGAGGGTGTGACGACCGCATACGTGCAGTCATTGGGCAGCGCAGTGGCCTGGCGTTGGCAGTGAATCAGCACCTGGACTCTGCCCCCCCCCCCTCGGCTGTCACATACCATCTATTAAACATTAACTTGTTTATGGCCCTTAGGTAACTCCGTATTGAGCAATTCATTTCTAGTTTATTCCTGATTGTTCCACCTGCAGTTATGAAAGAAGCTTAATCATGACCTTAAGGAGAACCTCATTCACATTTTCTTATTCAAAATTTTTTGTGCTTAAATCTCTTGATTCAACTTAAGAACTGGGTCAGCTTTAGCATGATTTACTGTCCAGCAAGACGGCTGAAAACTGGGTCAAATCTCCCACAAGCTGATGATAATTCTCTACTGTAAGATAATAGTTTCCACAACTTCCTCCACACCCCGTCCAGTTCACAAACGCACACCACACTTTCCACCCTGTGATTTTTGTCGTCTTACCTGCATCATGACTTTGAGTCGATCCAGGGGAGCGGTGCAAGTCCTTGAAATGGCTCCGGCTGCTCCACCTGCGACCAGGTGCCTCCACCACATCCCCGTCTGCTTCTCCTCTACGGTGAAGTCATCGGGCACCATCAGGTTCTCACCCATATCGAATATCTGCCAAGAAGCGAGACATGAATTATTATTTAGTATAGAGTAGATCTTGAAAAATGCGTCAAAAGAAAGTTGAAAGAAGAACATTTGTAGCCAAAGATAACAGACTAGAAGAGGTCCATGTCATGTGGACAACTAAGATGTTTTAGTAGAACTTATATTTCTTGTTTTTACCAGCTGCCATTTTGAGCTCTTATTCTTAACCAAAACATCCAGTAAAAATCTTCACAGTTGGCTCTGAAAACTGCAGCTCTGCATGTGTGACTGTTCTGAACATTTTTCTTGTTGGCAGCACATCACCAGACAACCTTTACCCCAGTAATAGTACAACCCCGTGACGGTCATTGAGCACTGGGTTTGCTTTCACAGACACCGCAGGTGGAGGTCAAGATTGAACTGATTTCAGCGGGTAACCGTGGACACGCTGTACTGCTTTGAAATCTGAGTCATGATGTTAATGAGGCTCCACGGGCAAGAGGGCAAAGTCCCACAAGGACACAAATTGATTGATCTATATCTATATCAGAATGTAGACGTGGATCCGTCTAAACCTGCAGCTTTGGATCCTTTAACAGGAGTCTCAAATAAATAAACTTTACAGGTGGAAATTCTTAATTAATTACCACAAAAAGGGCAATTTGAGTTTGTCTCACTGAGTTGAATGACAATCTTCTTTCTAAATAATATTTTCCAGTTTGCTTAAAATCTCATTCAGTGAATTTTATTTTTGATTCTTCACCGTAACATAATTTCATTGAGCCTATTTATGGCCCTGCTCTAATCAGAGGGCATCAACAGCCCCTTCATCGTAAATAGCTGGAGGTACAGTGTCACTCGGGGACTCAGGGAATGTAAATGTGTAAATTTAAGTTAACTAGTTCTATCTTTTTCCTGCTAATACTGTTTTTATTTTCAACTACAACGAGTGAAGACTGCAAAATTCTGATTCTGATCATTCTGACAAACTGGTTCTGCTGTGAGGATTGAACCTGTGGTCACATTAAACATCTGATTTTGTGCAAACTGAAATGATCCTAGCAGCTTGTGTTTCCTCAGTAATTTGGCTGCGTTCTGCTTGGCCTCACAGGAGGGGCAACTCCAGCTCTATTCTTAGCCCGGTCAGTGTCTCTCCTCTGTGCAAACTCGAGGCTGCTGGACTCATTAGACAGAACGAGCAGCCTTGAAATGAACACCCAAGATCACACGGTCCTCCTGCAGGAGCGGTGCTATATTATTTCAGCCTCCTCCTGCTCCTGACTGACCGCTGCTCTCTTTTACATAACGGCTAGACAAATCCTTCCAACATAATCCTCCCGGAATGGGACCAATTCCTGTCATAGCTTAATAGGGGCTTAATTGCTGACGCACGACTTGTGCTGATAGATCCTTTCAGGGAATTTGCTCTTTGATCGACCTGTTTTTTTTCCCAGACAGGAGGAAGGTGTCACACCCTCTGTACGTTGATTAGTTCTATCTTGAGTGATACCATTATCAGATACCGTTATCAGATCTAAGACTGGGTGAAAATAGGACTTCTGAAAATGTATGCAACACTAACATATCATTTTCTAGTGATTAAATTTGTCAAATGAAATCAAACTAATGACTCAAATCTTCCTTGTTTGGCTTCTGGTCATGAAAGAGCACCATTGTTACAGCTCAGCTGTCTCTACATCGGTTCCCTTTTTGGGCAGAAGTTGTGGTTTCAGTGCTGAACTAACCGTTGAGTGCTTCCAGTAGAGGATGATCTCTGGGATGTTGTCGGTCTTCTCCACCTTGGGGTATTTGCTCCAGTCTTTACTGCTGATAGTTATCATTCCATTCTTATCCATGCTTTAAAAGAAAAGACACAAAAGTAAGATCTTGAACCCCTTGATCAAACAATCCCAAGATTGCAGTGGATGAAATGGTAAATGAAATTACCTCTTAAGGGCTTTCTCCGCATGCTGCGGGGAAATATGCACACCGATGTCCTGAAGAGACTGCATGAACTCCTGAGGATCGACGTGGCCTTAAAAAGGAAACAAAGACAATTTGTAAGAATCTCACACTGTCAAGTGAAAAATGAAACCAAGCGAGCGTTGCCACACCATCTCAAGCCACATACCTGCATTCTTCCTGTTGAGGCTTTTCACCACAAGCTTCAGGTCTTTCTCGTAATCTTGCAGATAGTGAACAAACTCTTGAAAGTCCAGCTGTGCGTCTGAGTTATTTTCTTCCCTTTTTAAAGTTTTCTGAAAGGAAAAAAATATATACAGGCTATGAGACATGGTACTCCGTTATAAGTCAAATAATGAAGGTTGCTAGGGGACTAAGATATCAATTTAATTGACGCAAAGATGCAAACTAAGTGTGGTAGTGCAGTTTTCACATAGTTCTAGCGGGAAAAACCACAGCAGCAGGTGACATCCTGCAGTGGCATGCAGAAGAGTCATCTGTGCCGACAGTTCAACTATGTTAATGTGTCGGCACGACTCATAATTTAACTGTCATTAATGGAACAGGTACAGCAAGTTCTGAACTGTACAGCAAGTTCTGAAATGTACTCTACGTCTGAATGCCAATCTTTAAAGGTGTCCTGGCTTGTGTTTCATGACCCCGTTGGACAGCCTTATGACCCATTTGCTAAGCCGAAACGCTCTTGGCGTTCTTGAATGACCGAGATGACGTCCATTCACCGCGGACGGGGGGGGTAATTAGGTAGCATCAACCTGGTCTATCTTTGACCTCCAACCGCAGGACAACACGCCAACTGTCGTAATCCAGTCTAAGCTCAAACCTCCTGAGCTAAAACAAGATGAGGACACCCGTCAGTCGTCAGGCTAGCTGGCCAGTGCTGATACCTGACCCCGCTGCCCACAGTGCAGGCATATGACTGTCACACTGTAATGATACTCTGCACGCCATTCTGCTCTCCCCTGCAGCTCACATTAAAAACTACCTGCATAAATGTGACTTATGGCCCAGTCAACATCAAAATGTTACTGCTTTGCTATTCCTGTGCTGAGGGACAGTGTTTGTGTTCTTGTACTGCCCTTTTCATGTGTAGGCAGCTGACTTTATTGGAGGCGTAAGATACTAACTGGAGTTGCCAAACCAAAATAAACAATGTTTACTGAATATTCCTGCATCATGAACAGAAATGTGAACCTCGGCTGACTCTGAGTGCCAGAACTGAAATTTCTAACAGGTCAGCCATATGTTAGTCACCAATTGCTTGCAGATGGAGCATGAGTCACAATCCAGTGCAACCTTTCTGCACAAAAATCAAGGCTCAAATTACCAGTTTTCTAGTTTCATGTGCAAGTAACACGACTTTATTAATCCCAAGAGGAGAAATGTGCATGTTACAGCATCACAAGAAACAGCCTAAAGGAGATATAGAACAGGCATAACTACTTAAAATGCAGAAATACCACCACTCCTTCCACAATATCTCAGTGGATCAAAGATATTATGCAATATCTCAACATTTCCCCTTAGGCAAGTATATAAAAAAAAAAATTGTACTGACTCCTATTCAGTGGTGCAGGTCTGGTGGGAACATGAGATTAGAGGAGGCCACACATGCATAATTTTTGCATTTTGTAAATATACAGTCTAGCAGTGCAATGCCTGTGGGGTTCCAGTCATTCACAACTTTATAAGATAAGATATTCTTTTATTAATCCTGCATTGGGGAAATTTGCAGTGTACAGCAGCAAAGGAGAGTGCAAAAAAACAAGATGCATCAGCTAACACAGTAAAAAAAAAGAGCTAAACAAAGTGTAACAAAATATGAACCATTTAAATAGAAGGAAGTATACAAATAGGAGCAGTATATACACAGACTATTAAAAAAATTGCACAATAGGAAAATGATATTGCAGAGTGAGAATGAAATGAAATTCCACCTGAAAATATTGCACAGTATGAATTACACCTGAATAGTAATAATGATATTGCACAGTCATTATACAGTATAGTTATAACATAAATATTAAATAGTACTAATTTATGCTATTTTACAATTTCGGGTTTAAAAAAAATATTAAAAAGTACTAATTTGTGCAATTTTACAATTTCAGTTTAAAAAAATATTGAATAGTACTAATTTGTGCATTTGTGCTATTTTACAATTTCAGTAAAAAAAAAAGAAGAAATCTATCAATATTAAATAATAAATATAAAACTCATGGCAGCAGACTACTGACTTCAACTACTTTCCAAATTCACTAGCATAGCATAGCATAGCATAGCATAGCATAGCATAGCATAGCATAGCATAGCATAGCATAGCATAGCATACATTCCTCTTTAAGGTGGATTTTCTCTGAATGAAATTAGTCAGTCTGGAGCCCGCCCTGGTTAAAGTTTAGTTTTTAATATTAATAGAAATTACATTAGATAGACGACAATTAACTACCTTTAAAAATAAACTATAGTTAACATTGTATAATAGTTATATTGCAAAGTTTTCCACCCTAAAACTGTAAATTCTCTCATAGAGACTTTTTCCTGGAAGCCGGTGATCTGCGGCCTAGTCGAGCTACTCTAAAGAAAGGACTTTAGTGACGGGTTTAAGTAGTGAGATTTAAACAAGTAGGTGACTGTAGATGTTAAACAGACTTGTGTGTTGAGATATAAAGCGTTCAAGTGTGTTTTAATCGCTCACCTGTCTCCATCTCTGGTATGTTTCTGTCTCCTGTGAAGGCAGCAGAACACTCAGCTGGTTGAACAGAGACTTTAACTCCGACGGGAGGCTGTTAGACTCAAAGTACTCCACTTCTACCGGTTCACAGTTAGACACCGGGACGTAAAGGCACAAACCGAGCATAGTTGGCTCCGGTAAAGTTAAAAGAAACTACAATAAATAGATAAATAGACCGCGATGTCTCTCCGCCACGTGGATGAGACTGAAATGCCGGTTAGAGGGAAAAACGCCGGGTATATATGTCATGAAGGTCACGCCCCCTTCCCGGAATAGCTCCACCTCATTGGCTTTCCACGCCACTAACGTAGACGTCATTTTACTACTGACCAATCGCTGAGGTCGCCCATTGATGGGGCTTGGTTCCTCCTTCTTCTTTTTGCGTAATGAATGAATGGAGAATGGCCAACCAATCATGACACTCCTTTTATCCAGATTGGAAGAATTGACCAATCCCGTGCTTTCTTTCATTCAAAATGAGGCAAAAGCGCACATGAGGGATGCTGCTTGGCGGTACAAGCAGAGCCATGATCTCTGATAAATTAAAATTAAAATTAAAAAAATTAAAAAATTAAAATTAAAAATTAAAAAATTAAAATTAAAATTAAAAAAAATTAAAAAATTAAAAGAAATTAAAATTAAAAAAATAAAAGAAATTAAAATTAAAAAAATAAAAGAAAAAAAATTAAAAGAAAAATAAAAATTAAAAAATAAATAAAAATTAAAAAAATAAAAATAAAATTAGAATTAAAAAATAATAAAAATTGAAAAATAAATTAAAATTAAAATAAAAAATTAAAATAAAAAATTAAATAAATAAAAAATTAAAATAAAAAAATAAAAACAAATAAAAACAAAAATAAAAAAATAAATAAAAATTTAAATAAAAGTAAAGTGAGTTTCAGTTCAGTCTTCATCATCACAGACACACCAAAACAGACTTACTCTTCAATAAAACAGAATAAAACAATAAGTAAACACATGTAAAATTGATAAACAAGTTTTAATTTTGAACTCCATTTGTTCTCTCATTTTATTTCTGATAGTTTAGTCTCACTTAAACACCTTCTGCATGTCATGTTTTATCTTATAAGTCTTTTTCAATGACTCTGCAACACGCTTCATCAGTCTTGTACTATGTTTTGTTTCCTTGTATGTTACCTCAGACACTTTTACATAATATTATCTGGCCCCTGACTGTGCAGTAGCTGGACCTGAGCCTGTTCCCTCTATAAAAACCTCCCTGAGACGACAGGCTGGAGGGATGAACGGCTGTAGAAGTAAACTGGGACGAGGAGGAGCGCCAAAAGCCGAAAAAGGTGCTGAAGGAACGCCAAGAGCTGATGACTGAAGCCCAGAGTCTGTCAGCTGATCCTGTCTGCGTCACCTCTGCATCAGTCAGAGCAAAGTTCTGTGACTTCTTGTTATTGATGGAGATTCATTCGACTTATTTGTGTACTTTTATTCTGCTGTTTTCTTTGTTTTCTCTCATTCCAATGAAGAGAAATCTTCACGCTGCAGCATTAAATGACGTTTTAGACAATATTGTACTTTGGCCCTTTTCTGTCTCAACATGACAATCCTGTTTTCCCAGTTTGGTGTTGAAGAACTCGACTGGCCTGCACAAAGCACCGACCTCAACTCCATCCAAACACACAGAGCTGTTTTCATTCTTTTGGACTTTTCTGTAATCTTTGCCTTTAAAAATGTGGATAGTTTGACCTCTTTCAATGTTATTTAAATTAAGCCATTTGAGAAGTTTAGAGGTGAAATGTCTCTAACAACGACACCAAACATTAAGGAGGCTGAACTATACTGTTAAAAAGACTGGGGACTACTGGTTTAGTCTATAACAATGTGTTGTATTTTATAACCTCATCATACGTTTTTTAATGTAAAATCTTAATATGAGAAGTAACTATAGCTGCCAAATCAAGTGGAGTAGAAAGAGCAATATTTGCAGTGGTGGAATGTAACTAAGTACTCAATTACTGTAAGTTTCTTGTTTATCTTTCTTGTCTTATGAAAACTCTACGCCATATCACATGAGCTTATATATGCTCTTAGTTTGTTAAGTTGGTCTTTGACAGTAAATTATGAATGAGTCTTCTTGATATGTGCATAACCGATGGGTGTTTATTGGATGCATTGTTGTCAAGTACTTTGCTAAACTATGTCTCTGTTTTCTACTATTTTTTAATATATCTAAAATTATTGATAGATACATACAATTTGTGTACAAATACTGCAATTATTTCATGTAATATGCTGCCTGGAGAATGCCACTTTTCAAGCCCCCTGGAGGGTTTTTAGGCAATTCTCCTTCACATCCTCTCGCAAATTATATATTTTATCTTTTTAATTTTTCTATATGTGTAAACAAACAAACAAATACTGCACTTAACTGCAACTTTGAGGTGGTATTTCCATTTCATGCTACTTTATAAATATTATACTACAGTAAATTTCAGGGGGAAATATTGTGCTTTTCACTCCACTGCATTTATTTGACACCTACACTTACTTTTTTACAAAAACAAAAACATATGATATTTATTGCCGTACTTCTAATCTACCCAGAAGTACACAAAGTATTTAAAATTGGCCCCACGTTGACAAACTACATCATTAAAATGCTCTTCATTAAAAAAGAATAATATAATATTCTTTGAAAGGAGCCATTCTGCATAATAAGTACTTTTTCTTGTGATACTTTAAGTTCATTTTGCTGATAATACTTCTGTACTTTTATTTAAGTAACATTTTTACGTGTAGTGGAGTATTTTTAGACCATGGTATTCCTATTTTTACTTAAGTAAATGATCTGAGTACTTCTTCTACCACTAAATATTTGCCTCTTAAGTATTGTGGATTAGAATTATAAAGTAGCTGAAAAAGAGAATACCTAAGAAAAGTCCTGCTGCCTTAAATTTGAACTTGCATTTACTGTATTTCGTGGTCTCGTGTGTATTTAACTGTATTTTCAAAGGTCTCTACTATAGGAATGTTAACAGTGATTCCAGCAGCCTGCAGACGCAGCAGTTCATTAACAGAGCAGTTAAAGTCCAGAGTGAATGAAAACAAGTTGGCGAAGCTGCTGTTGTTGAATCATCTGCGTCACTCAGCTGAAGGTAAACGATAACTGTTGCGACAGAGAAACGTACGTCTGCAGCCCTTTAACCTGCAGGCTCAGACAAACAGTCCATATCTGAGGCGATTATACAGGTGAGAGGTGAGCAGGCTCATCAATAACGTCATAGTGGTACAACACAATGATCTGTTGTTGTCCTCCTCAGGAAAAAGGTGCAGCTTCACAGTTGGATTATGGTGTTTTTATGGTTGTTGATGGGCTGTTGTTGTTGTCTTATCACCAAAGGTTCACTTTGTCTTTGAATCACAACATTTACAACCTCAGTCAAAAGAAAGAGGAAGCATGTTGTCCTTTATAAACTATGCAGAAGCCTGTCAACCAATCAAGAAGTTAAAAACACGGACATATAGGGGATAGCCATGGACGGATTACTGAACGGGCCTACTGGGCTCAGGCCCCGGCGCCAAACAGGTTAGGGGCCCCGGGGCCTGAGCCTCTGTTTGAAGTTACTGCTAACATTTCTTGTTTGGAAGAGACACACGATGACCACAAAGACACGCAAAACGTCTACAAAGAGATGCAAAACAATTAAAAAGAGAAGCAAAACTATCACAGAGATGCAAAATGACCAAAACGAGACACAAAACTTCCAGAAAGGGACACAAAAAGAGACAGAATAAGAACCACAAAGAGATTCAAAACAACAAAAAAGAGACGCAAAACGACCAAAGAGACACAAAATAACCAAAACAAAGCACAAAATGTCCAAAAAGAGAAACAAAACATCCAAAAAGGGACAGAATACTACTACAAAGACATACAAAATTACTATGAAGGGATGCAAAACAACAAAAAAGAGACACAAAAGGACCAAAAAGAGACAGAATACGACCACAAAAAGATTCAAAACAACAAAAAAGAGACGCAAAACGACCAAAATTAGATGCAAAACATCCAAAACGAGACACAAAAAAAAACAAAAGAGACAGACTACAACCAAAAAGAGAAGCAAAACTACCAAAGAGACACAAAATGACCAAAAAAAAGACAGAATACAACCACAAAGAGACACAAAACGACTACAAAGAGAAGCAAAACTACCACAGACGCAAAATGATCAAACGAGGCACAAAATGTCCAAAAAGAGAAACAAAAATCTTTGAATCCTGTAACACAACACATCACATCGCTATTTGCAAGGTGCTGTATTGAAGTTAATATAGAAGTTTTAGATAAATAGATCTATTCTACATTTCCTCCAGTACTCTGCTGCTCTCTGCTGGCTCAACTTGAGCCTGAAATTCACTTAAAACTCAATCTACTACTTAAATACTTTATTTCCCCTTAAAATAAACATTTATTCATCGGACATCATATAAATATATGTATATAAATATTACAAAGATAATACCACAAAAATATTTTGTTGTGATATAATGGATGAAACACCTGAATCTATGAATAATAGATAAAAAAATAAATAAAACAAATAATATTAATATTAATTTCACTTTATTAAAGACATCATTATTTTCAGATTATTATTGTTTTTTTGGTTGTTTATTTTACTTTGAGTCATTGGTGATTCAAATCTTCAATAACAATAACGCTACAATATTACACTACTTATTTACTTTAATTTATTGAAAATATGTAGGAATAAAGTTTAGTAAATAGTAAATATAACTAGTAAATATAAATAGTAAACTATTACCTCAACTCAACTTTATTTATTCATATAGCACCTTTCATACAAACATGCAGCCCAAAGTGCTTCGTTTAGAAATGTAAAAATGTAAAATAATAAAATAAAACAATAACATGTAAAAAATAAAAAAATTAACAAAAAATAAAAAGCAATAAATAAAGTCAATAGAATAATAAATAAAGTCAATGGAATAATAAATAAATAAATAAATAAATAAATAAATAGGGATAGGGAAAAACAGAGAGCTTGCCATTCTAAATTAGGAACAAAGAGCATGTGTATAACTTCTGTTATGATTTGACGCTATATATAAATAAATTGAATTGAATTGAATTGAATTGAATTGTTGTAACTATTTTTATGATTTTATATTGTATCTATATGATTTCATTTTGTTTAAATTTTAAGTTCTGGGTGTTAATTATTTTTATCATGCTTTTATTGGAAAGCACTTTGTAACCTTGAAAGGTGCTATATAAATAAAATTATTATTATTATTATGTGTATGATCTAACAAAGTGCTAATAATGAACGGGAAAGAGATATTTTCATTTAATTGTGATAGTATTTCAAGACAATAATAACACTTCAGGGAACCTGAGTAAATAATAACTCCTGACTGTAAACTAACCATGTCTGCACTAAACTTGATTGTTTCTTTATTTCTGAAATAAAAGAGCAACCATCTTAAATAAATCAACAACAATAACCACATTAACCGAGTATGAAAGTCCTAGTTTTTATATTGTGTATTCTATTATAAAAAGAAATCCGCAAACAAAAGCTATAACTCGTTAAATATCAGTTTGGGGTTTTTTTTGCCCTGGGAAGCTGGGATTTACAAGGAGTCCCTGAAAGTAACATACCTGCACGGACAGACTGTGACCACACAGTGTCGCTGTTTGACCTCTGAGGCTGCAGGAGGACGATCAGTATGACTGGCAGTGGATGGAGCTGCAGAGAGCTGAGTCAAGTTAACCAGGGTGAGCTGGTAGGAGACCAGAAGTTAGGTGATTAACCTCCTAAAATAAAATCCACAAATGTGTATACTCACACTTTAGAAATAGTAAATCTTTTTTTAAATTTAAATGGATTTAAAATGTTTAAATTAATCCTACAGTAGAACTCTAGATGTACTGAATATTTTTTTTAAATGTTGTAGACTACTTTTGTTGGTGTTCCAGTATGTTATGGTTTTATAAAGTTCCTCCTCCGAAGTACATCATTTTAGGAGTTTAAATAAATTATAATTTACTATGATTACTTAAAATCATAATAAGGTGAATAGTTAATAGTTATGGTTAATAATCGGAATTATTGCAAAGTTAAATTTCACTGATATCTTTTACTAATTTCATTGATTGTACATAGTTATAAAAAAATCAACAACAACTTTTGTCATCTAAACCACGCATTACCAGATTAATTGTAACTATACTTGCTCTATATGTTTAATGTCAATCAGCACAATTTAAATAAGTTAGTTACACATACTTTTAAATTTGACACACTTTTATGTACACTATTTAAATTATGTACTTATTGACTGTTTTATGGTGTTTTTGTAAATTCCTTTTTAATTTGAACTATTTATTGATGGATTCATATTTCATTTGTGTATGGTACCATAAAATGGAATTACTCAAGTAATGTACAAATACCTGAAAATTATACTTAATTTACTTACTTTCCACCACTGGCTTTGTTTATTTTTTTTGTTTATTTTGTTTTGCACAGTTTAAGACTACACAACATAACAAAAAAAGAAATGAATAATATAAAGTGCAGGAAGAGGCAAAAAACCCACTGAGCTTATCTGAAGCCTCCACCTAGAGACAAGATTAATATAAAGAAATAATATGACTATATAATAGTGATAACAAAACAATTAGGACAAGATATATATAAAGAAATAATATGACTACATAATAGTGATAACAAAACAATTAGGACAAGATATATATAATAACAACAATAACAATACAGTAAATATATCAAAAAAGACAAGTGTGTTGTGTGTGTGTTGCATGGAAGTGTATGGTTAGTGTTTGTGAGGAGGATATTGATTTAAATATCTATAAAGACAACATTGAAAAAA
>CAKALU010039540.1:0-50000 GCA_916700995.1 Hozukius guyotensis
CCCTCTCTCTCTCTCTCTCTCTCTCTCTCTCTCTCTCTCTCTCTCTCCGTCCGTCTGCTTAACAGATGGGAGGGTCGTGGGTACAGCTCTTCCCCTCCCCCTGGAGAGGCCTGGTGCCTGTTCAAAAAGATCCCTCTTTATGCTTCACTCCATTTCCCTCTCTTCTCTCCATTTCTCTGTTTTCCTCTCTCTCCACTCTCCTTCTCTTTCATTGTCACCTCTCCAACTCAAAAGCACAGAGAGTTGAGACCCGGGATATAAAAACGAGCAGAGGAGCGACCGTCGTCCTTCTGTCTGCATCGGCGCCAGCGTGCTCTCTGACCCTAGCAGTCGCTCGCTCCAGCCCTCCTTCCAGTTACCGGGCTAGTGTGAACGTCAGGCGTTACCATTAGTCAGACTCCACGGAAGCAGATAAAGACACTCTTTAGTGTATTCTTCATTCTCCACAGCTCATTCCCTCTTCCCTCGTGCCTTACTTTGGGATTAGCAAAGTGGCTTAATGTGTACAAGCTCGTTAGATCTTTCTTCTGTCTCCATTTCTCCTCTTGTTTCTTTCTCACCTCGTTTGCCCTCTCAAGGTCAGGTGTCAGTGTCAGCCCCCTGTGAAAAAATTCCTGCTAAAGGATTACCGCCCTGTGCCACTTGACCGTGTTCACTAAGCAGTGCTTGTTTCTTGCATTTCCCTCCATTTCGCCGTCTTGGCGTCATGAGGCTAAATTGGATTGAGTGATTCAGTGGTAATCTGTTAAGTTAACTGATGCTCTATCCACCACCACGATGGGAAGGAAGGACAGGGAAGGGAGCCCGATGAGGAGGTGGGCAGCACTCAGTTCTTATCCAGAAGCTGCCTGGCACTCATATGGGACGGGGGCGGGCGTGAGGAGAAGTGGGGGGGTGTTGGCGGGAGAGAGGTGGGGACGGAGGGAAGGGGAACTTGTGTAGGAGGAGGTATAGAGGAGGCAAGAGTGAGAAGGGACGAGGAAGGAGGGGGCGGCTGAGGCGGGGAGGCGCCGACACGGGGCTAAGCGGCAGCAGAGCCTCACCTCAGGGAGCGTTGGCTGCTGCTGGGAGCCAAAAGCGGGGATTAAATGTTCAGGACACGGGCTTAGTCTTAGCGTTAATGTTACGTAAGGCCTAAGGTGTTGCCCCAGCGGTTGTTGACATTGAGAGGTTCAGCTCCGCTCAGCGGGCTGTGGGAGGAACGAGGAGGAGGAGGTGGAGGCCAGGAGGCTGGGATCACGGAGGTAACGCCTCCTTGTTTGGAGCGGTGCCCGGGCTGGGTAGCATCGAGCACAAAGACTGGGAGGGGGGAATGATGCTGTCAGCCGGTGATTGAAGCACGCCGGCTTGATTGATATCCTTGTCTGGCTGTCTTGTGCCAAGCGCCTTAGTGTTGGCTTGTAATCCCAGTTTGTCTGACAACATCCTTCTTTGTTTTCTTGCAGAGGGCAGCTCTTTGTTTTTCTGTCTGCGGATGGGTGTGTTTGCGCGGAGCAATGCTAAAATGTTTTGGATAGCCTCTTCAGAGCTGCCACGGAGTTTATTTTAGATCTTGTTATTATTATTGTGATGGTGCAGTCCGGCTGTTGTCCTAACTGCCAAATGATGCATTTATGTTTGTATCTCATTTCTTCCATAAGTGGGCGTATTCCAAACCATCAACTCTGGAAGTTTTTTGTCATGTATTTCATCATTGTTCAAATTGTATTGTCTCATTATGTTTTCCATTTTTGTGTGAGGGAAGTTTTTGGCAGAGAATATACACAATAATTGATGTGATGTTATTCCTTCAAAACTGAATATATTTACTAAATCCGTTCTGCATATGGACTCTAAAGGCCCACATCATCATACTAGTCTTAGCCCTAACTAAAGTAAACACTACATTTTGAAAGAACCAAGCAGATAGTACTGTTGCAAATGAAAAGATCTACAGTTATGCACTACTGCTACAGGCCTCCGTCTGTCACTAAGAGACACAGTATCCCTGGATGTCCCTATTACGCACTTTCATTATCAATGTCCTACTCTCTAGCACAAAGAGGTCAAGTGCATAGCAATGTGCTGCGCTCACCTCAGGGGTTTGCAGCTTTCTTGTGCTTTCTCATGCATGTTACTCAATAAATACATGGATTCAGGTTAGGGGAAGACAAAAAAAAAGGAAAGAAGGGGAAAGGAAGTGCATTACAATGTGCATGCATGTGTGCGGGAGGAGCGAATATGAGAGAGCGAGGAAGAGAGCAAGGGTGTGCGAGAGAAGAGAGAGTGATAGAGAGAGAGACTGAGACTGACATGTCTTTTGGTGAAGCGGTGTCGTCTTCCACATCAATGTCTGATGCTTGTGCTGCCAGGTGCCGGAAATCTGGTTCAGAAAGGAGAGAAGAGAGAAGAAGGGGAAAGTAGAGAAAAAAAAGGCAGGGTAGATGGAGGATTTTTTTTTTTTTTTTTTTTATGTGACGGCGCTGACAGCTCCCCTGCATTGCACTGAGCTTAAATAATGGGATGCTCATTTGCATAACGAGGGACGTTATCACCTCTACTGTCAAAAGAAAACACAACAACAGTTCTTCTGCTCCTCCCTGAGATAGATTGGGTTGGCCTACTTTAGCACTCTGGAGAGATGCACTGGAGCTCGGGCTTAGCCAAGCTCACACACACACACACACACACACACACATGTGCACACTCACACACACACATGCACGCACACACGGTCACTCACTCACGCAAACTTTTTGGAGTGCGGCTTTCTTCTTCGCACATGCAGTCCAGGTCATCAGCTGCTGGCCTCCGTTCCTCGAACACGGGCACACACACACACACACACACACACACACTCCGCCGTGCACACACAAGTGCATTTATTCAGATGCTCTCATTGACACGCAGTGTCTCCTGCTGGATTAAGTTCATGTTGGAGTTTTGTTTGATTTCTGTCTCTAAGAAAACGTCCTGTTACCGCGTTTCAAAAGATCACTCTTGGCACTTCTTTTCTTCTTCTTGTGTTTTTTTTTGGCTTTGTTTTGCCAGAATATGGCAAGATTGAGCTCAGGTTTTACATCTGTATTCTATCCTGCGACTCATGTCTGCCATTTTGGAGATGAGCAGAGTAGAAAAAGCCGTGTGTGGCAGTTCCACTGTCAATACAGTGCAGTTCGTGGGAAGAAACAAAATGTATTTCTCAGTCTGGAGGTAATGTTACAGTGTTGGTGATTAGAGCGTTTAAGTTAGCGGCACTTCCAAAACACTGTCAAACTCTCTGTGAACGAAGCGAGATCCTGACAGCGCTGTCTCCTCTCATAGTCTGTGCCTGGGAAAAAAAAAATGCAAAAACTGATTTGCATGATATCGACAGTGAAAAACACAGCGGTTCTCACAACATTGTTGACAGATTCTTTGTCTTTCTTCACCCTCCCTTGTGGCTGCCATGATGCCGCTTTTATTATTTTTTTTTTCCCTCTCAGTATTTTGCCATATTTCATTTCATTTAATGCTCATCCTCTCCTCTCCTCCTCCCCTCCCCCGTTTCTTTCTTTCTTGCAGGTACGGATGCTGGAATCTTTGAGTTGATTGGAACAAATAGAAAGCAGAGAAAAAAGACAGATAAAGGAAGAGCAGAAGAGTGAGGAGAAAGAAGAAGAAGAAGAAAGAGGAGAGAGAAGAAAGCATAAAGTTCTTTAGAAAGAGGAGAGAAAGAAAGAGACTGGGACGATGGGGAGGAAAAAGATTCAGATCACGCGGATTATGGATGAACGCAACAGACAGGTAAGTCCCTGGGGGATGGGAGGATGGATGAGTGTGAGGGTGGGGGAGAGGAGGGGTGGAGGGTGGAAGAAGGAGAAACACCCTACACCCCACATAGCCCTCAACAATGAAAGTCTTCTGGGAGTCTGGGCAATATGTGAACTGGGCGACCGAGAGGTGTATGCGGAGATAGCACAGTTATTGCTTTGGGTGGAAGAGTTCCATCGGGTTATAACGGCAGGTTTGTTTCCCCCTCAATCTAACGAACCAGTGTGAGGGCACCGGGAGGATTTTTCCAAAACAGGATTTGCATGAGAACGTTTGTAATTCTCAAAAACCATCCTGCATATCGCCGGCCGCTCTGAGGGCTGCGGCCTGCACACAACTGTAACACCCTTCACACACCCAACCTCTCACACCATGCCACCCAGTTTAGCTCAGGCAGTGGAATATTACCGGGAAGAGGGTGGTAGCAGCACCGGAGAGTCAGGGTGGGAGAAAACATAAACAAACAACCAAACAGAGATGGGATGGTCTGTAGTGACACACTGGAGTGGGCCAACAGGGTGGAGATGAAGGGCAGCCTGGGAGACAAACACTGAAACAATATTTTCTTGAGCTAAATCCGTAACAGTAGGACCGCTGTAGCTTTCCTCTGCATAGCACATAGAGATACATTTTTAAACCCGCGATACTGTACAGAGTCATTTGAAAAATGGTCAAATAACAAACCTGGCAACAATGGAATTCTTGCAAGACACTTTTTAACAACAGCTGGCATTACTTGAGAGAGAGAGACGAAATAAATTGTGGACAGCGTGATTCGAGCAGACACTAGCATCTGTGGCAGGAAATAGATAGAGACAGAGCTCTCTCACTCGCCCTCGAGGCCCACAATTGATCACTTCCTGTGGCACGGCTGACCACTGACACTTTGTCAGCTTCCTGGCAGCCCAATTGGATCCATACGCTGCTAACGTGGCCCCCGGATCACAGGTCAAACACGGACGCAGGCACACACACACACACCTTGTCTGAACACACAGAGACACTTTTGCCTATATACGTCTTTATCGTCCGACAGCCACGAGAATAGTCCACAACGGTTTCTCACAGTGTGCTTTATCAAACACCATGAGTAACGCGGCCAGAGTAAAGTGACATAAAAAGGCTCAAGGAATCGATACTGGAGGAGTAATTGAAGCAGATTGCGACCCCTGTCATGACTGGTCTCAATGAGTGTGATGTGTAAGTAACAAGAGGATAGTGAGAGAGGAGTGAGGATGTGAGTGTACGTGAGATAAAGAAGACACTTCAGGGTAATCATGATTTTCCTGTCTGTGATACACAGCGTGCTCATCTGGAAAACAGCCTGCCTTTAGACTCTAAAGGTTAGAGTCATGTGAGAAAGATACATAGGAAGAAAGATTTAATAAACAGGCAGGGATGGCGTGTGACAGTACGTACCTGTGTGCTCTGTATTCGGATTTATGTATTTGTTATTGAAGGAGAGACAGGCAGACAGAGACAAGAGCAAGGAGGAGGTCACAGAGTTTCAGATGAGGACTAAAGCTATCGTGTTGCTGCAGCACCCACACTTCCTCCTTGCTGTTATCTCAGCCCTCCTCTCTCATCCCACCTTAGACCGGGCCCCGCCAGTTGCACCAGGCACTCCGGCTCCTGCGGATAAGGAGGGAAAGAGGGAGACAGGAAGGACACCTGAGGGGAATCGATGCCTGAGATATCCGGGCTTTACTTACAGAGAGAGGAGGAGGGAGGAGAGAAGAGCAGGGAGAAAAAGGGTTCAGGGAAAGGAAAATCAATATATCACTAGATTTTGTTGTTTTGATCTCTGATATGATAGATTACTTATTTAGTTTGTTTGGTTTAGTCGGAATAGCAGTCCCCGCTGATATGATGTCACCCGGTCATGTGGAAAACACCGCATGCAATGCTGAGCGTATACCACTCAGTGTCATTCAACCTACGACCTAAATGAATGACATCACCGTATTTTGTAGAGGCGGACATCACAAGACAGAGACAGAGACAGAGACAGACACAGAAACTTAAATTTTTCTTCTTGAAAAAAAAAAAAAAAAAAAAAAGGAAGCTTTGGCTTTGCATATTTTCACTTCCTTTTTGAGGAAATGTCCCAGAGCCCAAGCCAAATAAACACCGGAGGAATTTGTATAACCTCACATTCTTTACATACTTTTACTGTTTTATGTCTATAAAGGTTTGCTTTAAGTAAAACTCATCTGTGTTTAACAGATTGATCTATTTTTATGTCATTACTTAATATATAGTGATAGTTATTTGACATAATATGAATGTCCAACAGTTGTTTAAACTTCCTGTTTCAGTCCCAAAAAAATCAATATAAATAAATAATTAATAAATAATTGTAACATTTCCCCTGATTCTTACATGTCTGCATACACACTTCATACTGCAGTCCTCTGTGGAGCGGCACCACTCTGTGTGGCTGTCAACGCTACCTTGCCACCAACGGAGCTACAGTGCCTCCCCGCCTCTGCCCGCCCTGCAGCGGCGGTATCACAGTGGGCACGGGGCCTGGCTCTCTCTGGGCGGCCACTTTGGGCTGCCACCCCCAGGCCCCGAAACACTTCCCCAGAGCAGGGGCAGAAGGGCCAGGCCTCCCTGGCGTTGACTGGCTGCCCGGAGCTCTGGACAGTGGGCAGCAGTGTGCGAGCCCTGGCTCCAAGCCCCCCGACCACTCAGACCCTCTCCCAGCCTCGGGCACATGAAAGAGCCCCCTGTGCCATAAACTCATGGGTTTGCACACAGAGAGCAGACTCTCTCGCCCCAGCTAGCACACACACACACACACACACACACACCTACAGTACAAGATGCATGCACAGGTGAGACATAGCAGATTACACACTCAGACACATACTTAGATGATGTATTTGGTGTCTTGTTTATACAGCTTAGACAAATGAATGCTTGTAAACACATGTACACATCTAAAACGCGTCTATCTCTCTGGAGTCGGTCTTGGGGATCGACTAATTTGCCGCAATTGGCTCTAATTAGTGTTACCTCTCCAGCCAGTACACTCAGTGGGCTTAATTTAGGAGGACTTGTTTGTGCAAATGTGTGTGTGTGTGTGTTGTGTGGGACATGTGGTTTCCAAGGGGGAAGGGACCCAGGGCCAAAGGTTAAACATGGATCAGGTCATCAGTGACAGGAAGTAAAAACAACAGGATCTCCCAGCTCCCACAAACAACAGTCACACTAACACATACTTGGCTGGAGGAGATAAAATACGCCGCCTCTCTCCCCTTGCCGTGTTAACCGCTGCGCCGCAGCTGAAATAAGGGGTCTTTTTGTTTCTACGACAAAGCGTACTTCTCTCCAATCAACAGCACTGGGGTGAGAAAACGTGCGAGTGAAATTAACAGCAGGAAAATAATGAGGCCCACAGGGTAGCTCCTCACCCCTGCACCCCCACTTTAATTCCCTGTTTCCCACCTTCCACCAGCTCCTTCTTTTACCACAGCGAGTGGCACTCCTCGCATGTCATATGTTCGGCGCTTCGAGACCTCACCTGAAAAGGGCTCTCTAAGCTTCTGCTGTGTTGTTATTCTCATTTGCCTTCTCAACTTGTGCCTTGTTTCAGTTCTTGTTCACATGTTCTTCACTTGGTTCACTTTGCTCTCTCAACTCTAACTTTCATTCACTAGAAAGTCATAATGGTTTGTCTGGCTTCCTCTCGGGTCTTTTCTCTAGGGCCGGGCAATATGGAGAAAATCAAATATCATAATGTTTCGCACCAAATACCTCAATATCGATATTGTGCCTATATTTTCTTTGTTGATAAATCTGTTGATTATATACTCAATTAATCAATTAGTTGTTTGGTCTTTAAAATGTCAGAAAATGGTGAAAAATGTCAATCAGTGTTTCCCAAAGCCCCAGATGACGTCCTCAAATGTCCTCAGATTTTTGATAAAATAATCATCAGTAATCTGGATATAGTGACTAAGTTGGTAAAAGCAAATAATAAAACAGCTAGAAGTCTGGTAAGTTTGGAAAATGACATCCCTTTACTGAAATGCACCCTTTAAAACCAGGAAAAGACTACACTTAGGCCATATTACGATAATATGATATCCAAAATCGAAGACGATATCTAGTCTCATATCACAATATTGATATAATATTGATATATTGCCCAGCCCTACTTGGCCACTATAGTGCTCATTATGTTGTTTTATGTGTTTCAAAGTAAAAGTCTTTTTATTTATCAGGGTGTTTTTTGAATATAAAAATGACATTTTATTAATTATTCCTAAAAAAATGTGATTATAAAAATATGTTTGTTGCGCATACAGGCTACAGACTGGCCAGTAAATTATAGCTTTTTTCCCCCACTTTTTATAAAAAATTACTGAGGGACGGGCTCATAATCTGCAGCTCATTTACATCTTCCCTCCACATTTGTCTTCCCTCTCTTCCCCCTTCATAAGAAGACTTCATTTAGTGAAAACTGGGGTTAATAGGGTCTTCCTGCAGCAGAAATCACTAAAACAATTAGATGTATGCATGGGGACCCACAGTCCGTGTGAAAATCAGTTTTAAACCAATCAGACAAACTGGTGAAAAGTGAAAATGTAGTGCCTTAAGTGTCAGCCTTGGTGCCACGACAAAAGTGTATCCACCTCAAATGAATGACAACAAAGTTATTTCTGTCGTTCCGGCCACTAACTTGGGCCTTGCGATGTTACATCCACTTTTTTTTTTTAGTCCGTGGGCATATCCCTTTCCAGTTGCGTTTTTTAAGCATAAACAGGAGCATACAGAGAAGGAGCCCAGCCAGCCATTACAGCGCTGTCCTGAAATGTAATTACGAGTTCTGGTCTGGTAAGAAGAACAATCTAAACTGGCATGTATTTTAAGACACCTATAACTAAAATCTGCATAATTATGACGCCACTCGATCTGTTCCACAGGTTAGCTTTTAACTTTAAAGTGGACACATTGGATTCACTGAAAGAAGAAATGGTCCAGTCTGCTGCCTTCTGTTTCTACTGTATAATGAAGGCGTGCTGAAAAAGGATGATAAGTGGGGTTTTGAGGAGAGAGAAAAGCATAGCATATATTAGAGGTGGGACAAAGCCTCTTCTGTCGTAATGCCCCTTTTAACAGCGTCTTTGGCTGCGAGGCAGAGTTCAGGCCCCGGTCTCGGGCTCCTCTTATTCCTTTTGCGTAAGCCCGTGTCTTCCTGCTTGGCCCCTGACAATGGGATAAGTGTTTGTCTCAAGACAAATCGTGCCGCTCCATAGCTGACTGACATCTGTGTGTGCGTGTGTGTGTGTGTGTGTCCCCGCACGGCCATGTTTGGTTTGCTAACCAGCAGTTTTCGGTGCCTGTCTCTCCACTCCTCCTCCTCCTCCTCTTCCTCCACCTCCTCCTCCTCCCCCAGGGAAGCAGGCAGGAGGTGGGAAGCAGAAGCGAAGCCATTGTGAAGGGGAAGCCACTGGCCTCTTCCTGTTATGAGAGGAAATGCATACAAATGTGCTTCCTGTGCGTCCGCCCCCTCTCTTCTCCCTCCTCCTCCTCCTCCCTCCCCTCTTTCTCTCCCCCATCTCTCACCCATGTGGCAGAGAGTCAGCCACTATCCCTCCTTTCTCTTCATCCCTCTGTTTATCCTGGGCGTTTATCTCCTTTTATTGCCAGAGGAAATGTGACAGGTCAATTGTGCAGTGCAGAACTGATTATTTCATTTTTATAATATTTTTTTTTTTGTATTGGTCATTTTCCAGTGATAGCATACTTATAATTATATATAAACAAACATGTACATATGTAGAAAGAAAAGCAAAAAATATTTAAAATGGGTTGAATGAAAATGTACAAAAGAGAGGGTTATGCTGTGAAAGGAGATGTGATGATAACACGTTTAGGTGTTTACAGGGGTGTGTGTCTGAATGCGTTTGTGTGTGCATGCATCTGTATCCCTCTTGGGATGGGGCTGTGGAGGAGGATAAGGGTGAACGAATAAGGCTCGTGTGTCACTGTGAGTCTACAGTGTATGTTCGCGATGCTTATACCTACAGTATGAGTGATTTTTTAATTTTTTTATTTAACCTTTATTTAACCAGACAAGTCCATTAACGAACAAATTCTTATTTACAATGGCGGCCTGGTAAAAGGCCTTCTTGAGGGTAGGAGGTAGGGGTTAAAAAGAAATATCAAAAGTTAAAAAGACGGCACTGGCATACAAGACAAGAGTAGTATACCCAAGGAGTGAGTGCTCATTATGTGCCAAACTATTAGTAGATGTGATGGGGGGATGGGGGTGTTTTGGTCTCCTTTACAGAGTTTATGAAAAGATCCCAAATTATTAAGGAAAATGTTGTGCTATCTTTTAGAAGGTTGTGAAATTCGGTTAGTGTTAATAGTTAAGAGGTTTTCAAGCACAAATACTTAAGAACACTTTGAGACATTCAGGCCAAAAATCCTAATGACTTTTCTGCTGTAGATGCAGAGCCAGAATGCATATAGACATAAACATATATTGCATCTTTTCCCATGAAGAGTGGGCGTTTGAGAACTTTAGTCTGTAACCACAGAGATTGTCCTAGAAGCATTCAATGACAGTTTGAAAGTTAAGTGTCCCATTATGCCACAATTTAGCCTTTACGTCAACAGATTTTAAAAACGGCCAACAAAACTTTCCTGTGTGTTTTAGTGTGTGTGTGCGTGTGAAGATAGGTTTCACACCCTGGTTACCAATTTACTGTGAAAAGACACAGTCGGGTTCACACTCGCACGCTCACACTGGTCCCTTTTACCAGTACACACCGTCGCAAATGTGCTGTAACGTCATGCTCTGTGTTATTAACACAGTGGTGTGTCTAACAGCACCCACCGACCAAGGAAACAGAGATCACACCCACACTGACATACGGGTGGTTTTTTTGTTGTTGTTTTTTTGGTTCAACAATAAGGACAGAGGCCTCATTCAGTGAAAGAAAAAGACGTTGTCCAACGTAATCCAAAGGCGATACACCCGCATTAGAATTATCGGTATTATAGGAACAAATTCAAAGCATAAATTGGAAATAAGATATAAACAATGATAAATAATAATTAGTTCTCTTACTTGTACAATTTTATAATTACTGTGCTGCTTACAAAATAAGTTCATTGTCATAATATTTTATTATTTCCTGAATATAGACTACAACCTTTTAACTAATGGACACTTGCTCAGTTCCAGTTTTCTGCTGAGAACGGCATCCAGGGTGTTTCACTGTCAGATATCTGTAAATGTTTCTAGATCAGCTGAGCCATCACAGCATCTGTTTTTACCCACTCAGAGAGCAGAGCAGTCGCGTCTCGAATACAGGTCCAGCGCACCGGTTTACAGCTGCTGTGTGGGCCGAGAGCCGTTTTGAGCTCGCAACAGGAAAGGCCAGTGGTGACAACACCAGCTTGAACATTGACGGGCTGGAAGGGTCACATGACAGCATCATGTGAGGTCCGTGAAGTCACGACAGAGTCACCTCAAGCAGTGAAACTGAATACTGAACATAAAAATTGCATAGCTGAGGTACAGCACAAATTAGCACGTCTCTCACATGATGTTTTGCACCAGCATTTACCATCATGACGGGCTTTTGTTGTTCAATCAAGCTTGCACTGCACATATACGCCTGTGTATTTATGGATGTATGTGCATAGCGTTAGTAATGTATGTGATTTGAAGGTGGCAGGTTGTACGTGTCAAATTGAGATGTGGGGGTGCGGTGTGATATTTCTGTAGGTGTTATTGTTTGGTCAGTTAAGGCTTTTCATAATCACACTCACTCTCTTCCTGTGGTGTTGTTAAAGTCAGTCTATGTGAGAATATGTGGGAAAATGTGCGCACAGTTCCTCGTTTAAAGACAACTTTGATGGGACTCTGCTTTTTTTACATGTTGAAATGAGTCGGGTAAAACTTAAACACTGCTGTATTTGTATGTATGTGTGTGTGGTTGTGCTGATGTTTGCAAGTGGTCCGCTAATATGTGAGCGATCCGAGCCAGCGTGTGCGGACCTCCCCTTTGAGACCAGCTAGCTCTGGACCTCTGGGACTCACACCCAGCCCACTGTGTGTGCACCACGTGCCACCTTTTGAAACATTAATGGCCCCAGCAGAGCGTGTGGCTGAGCGAGTGGGTGATAACGGAGCTGGGGCCAGCAGCTAACTGTGTCCTGCGTTTGCCCCCGGTGCCCCTTTGCATCGAAACACCAGGGGAAGACAACACTCTACATGTCCTGTGCCTGAATAGTCTGCTTTGACCTTCTGTCTCCTGACATCTTATTCGCTCGCTCATTTGTACTGCGGTTGTAAGGGTGGCAGACCCCCCTTTAGGGCGCGCTTTACGTTTCAGTTTTGGACGCTACAATCTCAGACTGGGTTGGATATGACAATTAATCTTATTGTCACAAGATGCCTTTTGATCTCACGGCGTTAAGAACGAGGCTTGTTTTTTTATTCACATTTCAGTATGACTGTGTAAATGTCAGCATGGTATTTAGAGCCCAGGGGAGTTTTCTCTCCTGATGTCGTCGGTGAATCAGATGCGTGTTTGTGCCGAGGTACAGAACCTGACATTGCACACACCGGTTTGTAAGGAGCTAGAATGCCGTCCGCGTCTCTGGTTTCAGTCCCTTTCATCTCGGCGTGACGCGATGACATCACTGGAAAACTTTAGAGCTGGTCGAGGATACGGCGGTTCATGCGAGGTTTTCAGCGGAGAGGGAGACAGGGAGAAAGACAGGGTGGAGGCGAGGGATAGTTTGATATTCAATTTCCCTGGTGCATCCTGGGAGATATGATTTCAGGAAATCCAAAACTATCTATCAATATCCATTCAGCCCTATCTCCTCTTTCAGGCCTCGGAGTTGTAAAGAGAAAACGTGAAGGGCAACGCATGATGGATTTATGCCGCAAATCTATTCATGCATTACCCCGATCTACCACACACAGAGATCTCTTCTTTGCATAAAGGCTCTCTTTGTAAAGGTTTTTATAGCCTACGGTTAAAGCCTTTTATAACTAGAGCATGTTTAACTGAGTGTTGGGAGGTTTTCATTCTGTGTTTTTTGGCCCACTTAAGTGTCAGAAGAGAATAGACAAACATGCAGTTAATCAACAAACTGAGATCATTAGCTACCAGCTGGGCACAGCTCTGGCACTGTTTCCTCTCCGTTAAAAAAAAAAGCTTTGTCAATACAGATCTCCAATGTAAATAATACACACAGTCACAGAAGGAAATGAAAGAAAGTTCAATACAAAAAATAAAGCAGTGTTGCTCAGAGAAGGAAGCTGGCGGTGTGGCACATTTTCTCGTTTTCCCGTACAGCCAGAGAGCTCGCACACACATGGCTTGGAAGAGAAACCAGGTGCAGCTCACTGAAATTAACTCACTTTCACTGCTCTAGTTTTGATCCAAACAATAGAGGAATAGAGGCTGCTCTATTTTGACAATGTGGGCACTTGTATGCGTGTGTTATTAAAGTTACCAGTCTTGGGCCTCACACACACAAACACACACACACACATACCCAGAGAGAGAGAGAAAAAGCCCCATTAGAGAAGATCATTTTTGTGGTTTAAGTTGAGTGCATTGTCATTATTTGAGCACTCACAAATAGCTTCAAGCACAGTCAGGGAACCCGTCTGTTATTTATATCAATGGCTTGTTATTCACCATGAGAGGCGGTTAATTGGGCAACAAAACAACTGAACAATGTGTGTTAATGTCACTGTGAGAAAAATAAATAGTATGCCTCAGCTATTTTTTTTTAGATTAAAATAGTTATGTGTATTTCTTTTGTGTAAAAGCAAGAGAGCGAGCACATTCAGGAGACGATTTAACAGCGACACATGTTCCATGATGGACCCCTGAGCGCTTTGATGTACAAGCAATAACTGATGTTCTTTACCGTTATCTGTCTGAGACAGAGTATTTTCAGTTCCTTAAAAACAAGCCCAGCTTCTTTTTTTCTTCTTCTTTTTTTTTCCTGGTATAGTGGATGGACTGTTACAGTCCGGGGGTGTTGAACCATCAGCAGACTTCACTTTCCTTTAATTCAGTTTCCCTGAGATTTACTAATTTTAAAGAGAAAACGTTGTTATGTCAGATTCCTTTTTATTCCCTCATTACAGAGTGAGTGTGTTGAGGGCGGGGGACTTTTTTTTGCTATAATTAAATAATGACTACTAGTCAGAAAAATAGATTGATCTGATTATAGGTGAGTCAGTTTCCGTGACACTGTATGTGTGAACATTCAATGCCTCACTGTGAATATGTTTTTCTTATCTCCTTCTTTTAGGTGACATTTACAAAGCGAAAGTTTGGCCTGATGAAGAAGGCGTATGAGCTGAGTGTGCTGTGTGACTGTGAGATTGCCCTGATCATCTTCAACAGCACCAACAAGCTGTTCCAGTACGCCAGCACAGACATGGACAAGGTCCTGCTTAAATACACCGAGTACAACGAGCCCCACGAGAGCAGGACCAACTCCGACATTGTGGAGGTGAGTCGCAAGAAAACGCAGACGGCACTCGCACAGACACATGCATGCAAACACACAGAAACGCACGAACAGACAGATGGTTACAGCATTTGTGACTCATTCAGCAACCCTTACTTCTCTCTTTTGGTCTTCACACCTAACATAGTGTAAGAAATAATTGCTCCCATAGTTTGTCAGTCTTCCCCAAGGGTTCGGTCCCAATATCAATCACTTTTTCTTTTTTTTTTAAAGAAAAAAGGTATTTTAAGACTCACAGTATATCACTAATTTCAAGAGAATATGTTTATTTAATTTGCCTCCTTGTGTTGTGTGTACTTTCTAACAAAAAAAAGTGGTAGCTTATCATTGATCTGGACCTTTCAGACCGTCCCCTGTGGTGTCTTGTCACCATTGATGTGCCTCTTAACACAAGGATGTTGATCTGACTTGCTTTGGCCACATGTAGCTAGCGTGGCTAAAGGCGACGTTAAACAGTGCTGTCGGGCCAGCCAGTAGGCAGGTAGATCAAGCAGGAAATGACGCTGGCGCCCTCCAGGATCCTTAAGCTCTCAACGTGAACCTGTTATGCAACATTCACACTGTAGCTCCGGCAAACCCGGTGGGCCACACACACACACACACACACACAGACATGCATGCATTCATGCAGAGTTTATCCCTTTCTCTTGCGCACACACATTTACGCTCGCACCGTGCTTGCTGATTACACTGCACCTGTCCCACAAAGTAAATCATATTTTTCAACTGTATGAAAATATCACATACAGTATATTCTTTGTCTGCTTGTTACACAATTTTTTAAAGCAATATGATGCTCATATTGTGTTAAATATGCAAATCCAGATGGCATTTTTCAGTCTTGCAACATTACATTAAATGGTAGTTTTTTTTTGCGTGTGTTTTGTTTTTACAGTTGGCTATATATGGTAATAATTAACCAATAATAATAATAAATCCAACATGTGGAATTTTGGCAGCTTAGAGTTCAACACCCCAACTGTGTCCATATGTTCTCCCTTGTTTTTATTGTGTTTGCATGCTCAGTTTGTAATTCAACAGGCACCTGATGGCAGCATAATGTTAATTTGTTCGATCGACTAACACTATAATCTGCCGAATTTAAAAAGACCGAAAGGAAAAGTGGGGACCCAGTGAGATATAATGAATGTATACCCTTAGCTGGCTCGCCAGTCTAACACAGGATCAAACAGCATGTTTTTATCTTCATTCATATGGGTGTTTTTGGGCTTGTTGCCCGCCCACGGGTGTACAGGCCCATCGGGAACAGTCCTGCTATTCCAGATGGCACTCTGCACCTGACTACAAACCTTTTGAATTTCGCCTTACATTATTTTCCATCCTTTATATAATTACCTCTTCCTTCACGTCATGTTTGAAGGTAAAAAAAACAGCATAAATAAATGTGGATTGCTGTCGTCATTATTGCTTTTGTTCCATCACCGTTTCCATTTGGTGCAGTCAAATATGTAGTGTGTTAATGTATCTCATACATCACGGGATGCAGCACTCAACGTATGGCTGACCTTAATGACGAAAACAAAGAGAATGGACCGGGTGCATTATCCTGGACAGTATTTAGAGGCACAAATAAATCCACACTAGAGACAGCTTATTCTTTTTTGCAGTGCAGTATGCGCTCTTATTGCCTTCCTATAACTCATATTATTGAGCCTCTTTTTCAATTGTTAATGTGGCGGATGCTATAAATTTGTAAGCTTAGATTCTTTTTTAAAACATGACAGTTTTGTCATAGTTATAGTGTGATGTGCAACTTTAAATCATGAAATACAGATGTTTACATCTATGTTGTGTCCCCATTAGAATTCCATATGAATTGCCACAGTTTGTGCAGAATTAATCATATCCAAGTATATCAGAAGGGATAGAAATAATCCTCTGTGCATTATATCATTTACATTAACCCATTTAGCATCCACTCATATCCCTAGTGTGCCCGTGAGCGCTGATATCCTTTTATGCACCGAGCCCTTCAGCCACTGTATAGTCGGTGTATCACCCTGCCCCAGCTGAACCCATGAAGAGAATTGTCACATGTTTCAGCAAGTGCCTGTGACGAGAGCTCCCTGCTTTGAAGCTCTCTCTCTCTTTAACTGTGTCTCCATTAGAGAGCAGAGGATGGCTAACGTGTAAACAGCCGTGTCAGGGGAAGACGCTAAAGAGCCTAGTGGGGGGAGAGTGCTGTGGAGCACTACCTACACTGAGATCCCTGGAGGACTCTGAGCGAGTCGCAGCGGGAGAAATCGATCTGAAGAGGCCTTCAGCCTTAGCCGTGGCGTGCTAACGGGATTGGCCACAGGGCTGACACTAGCACGTTTAGCATGGGTGGGAGGAAGGAGGGGGGGTTGGATCTCTCCCGCCGAGCCTTGTGTGCCGCTGCTAGGCTACGTCACAGGTGCAGGAACGTGGGTGGTTTGTTGAGTTTGGGGGGGGGGGGAGGCAGGAGCGAAGCGGACTTCCTGTTGAGATGGCAGGATGATGTTGAGGAGGAGGTCAAGAACAAGATGAAGGGGCTGGATTATCGGGTGTAGATGAAATCTAGGTTCCCCCCTACGGAGGAACAATAAGGCCTTAATATATGACATCTGATATGTGACATATTTAATTTGTAGAAAGCTGTTGTCTTTAGAATTACACAAACTGCGTGCATCTCTCTCTCCCTGTGTTGCTGCTGTGCCTGAAGGTGTAGTGGGAGGAGAGGCAGAGGTAGGGGAGCGGAGCTCAGAGTGTGGGCGGCTGGCATAGAGGCCTGCTACATTAGCAATAAAGCTCTATGTAATTAGCATGTCTTTGGTTGATAATTAGCGTTGTTGAGAGAGTGGCACTGAGAGCGTTGCACAGCCTCTCTAGCTACAGCATGTTTACAAGAGGCTGGAGGGCTTTTTTTCTATCTCTACCTCTCACGCCTTTTCTTCTTCTCTTTATCCAGTTTTTCCCTTGAACATACATAATCTCTAAGATGTTTTCTTTTGCATTAGGTCGAATCTATGGATGGGTCAATGGGAGTATGTATGTGAGAGACCGAAATAGGGGGGATTGAAAGAAAGAGATAGAGATAGAGAGAGGGAGAGAGAGGAGTGGTAAAGAAGGTCTTGATGACTCACTTGAAAACAGTCTCAGCTGGGAATGACACTTCCACAAATATCTGTGAAAGCAAAAGACCAAGAAACCAAAGTGAACCCTCCTCGGAGCACAAGTGGTAAAAACAAAAGAAGCGTTGCTAATCAAAATGGCTACAAGTTATTATTGTCACATTTACAACACGTGACACCCCAGGAACCCATAATTATCAAATCTGAAACAAACCTGTTTTTTTTATATACTTCATTTAATCCAAAGCCACACGTTTGTCATGCAGGATACAGCGGTATCTAAACTCCCCCATGAGACTGTCATAAAAAATGTACTACACGCTGTTATCAGCTGTTACATAAACAAGCGGGGAGGTCCACTTAATTAATGCTAATTGTTCAAAGAGACATGTAAGCTCATCAAGGCTCTCGTAGCTCGATGAAAGCAAACACAGAGGCGGATCCTCCCGTCGCTGGATGTCCAAGCGGGGTCCAAATGTGTCGTCCTGGCAGGTCTACAGTACACTCTGAGTCTGGCTCCAGATAAAACAGTCAAACACGCAGATAGATTTCCTATACTCGCTGTCTGCCAGGCCGGTTTCCTGGACATGCGAACGGTATTAGGAGGAGAAATGGGAAGCCGTGTTGGGAAATGACAAAGAGAATAGATCCATCTCTCCTTTTTTTTATTCCTGCTTAAGAACAATCACTTTCAGCTCTTATTGGTGATTTATTATGCCGGTGTGGGGGTTGTTAATTGCAATAGCACATGAAAGACTCCTTTCTTTCCCCCTCCCCATGATCGCAGATCAAGCCCAAACCTAAGCGGCGCTGGCTGGTTCTCGCTGTGATTGAACGGCCCCAAATCCAACAGCACACTTCTTGGGCTGTGCCAAATCCCCGTTCCACAATGTGTTTGTTTTCCCCTCTGTTGAAACAAAGAACACAGGTTTGTGAAACAACTGAAGGGTTAGTGAGCGAGCTGTGAGGCAGCTATATCCCCTCAATGCCTGGATAGTGCTATAATATTTGTGCGTACCATATGTGCACATACCAGCTATTGTGCACATGCACAGAAGTGTGTTTGGCCTGTTGTGTGCCCGCAACGGCTGCTCTGCATGGGTGTGTGCATGTGTACATACACGGTGACAATTGGCTCGAACCCTGCAGAGCTGACGGCATTGTGATGACCTCAGCCAGCACAGCACACTCTGATGCCATTGGCTCAAGTATCACATGGAGTGGCACATGCCTCTTGGTGCTGAGCTGACCTGCCTACTTGCCAGAGGAAAGGCCGTTGGCCAATCTCATTTCCAGCAGATTAACCTAATCTGAAAGTTCAGCTCACCCTGTAATCTTAAACAGCAGCAGCAGCAGCAGCAGCAGGGAGCTGCCTCGCCACCCATCCTCGACTCCTTTCTCTCCCTCCGTCCTCACCTAGGAGGAACTATTGAATGGGAGGGGGAAGGGGAGGGACAGAGGGATGGATGAGTGCGAGGAGGGAAGGAGGGAGGGAAAGAGGGATGGAGGGAGGAAGGCTGGTAATTATTTCCAAAGGTCATTCTGTTAATGACTACCCGCTTGGCTAATGAGATTCAGCAAAGCTCCCTCGCCATGTTTCACCCTGCGTATGTTTCACCCGTGTGCCGAGATGTGTGAGAAGCACAGGTGTGATTTCAGCCCAGTGACAGTCCACTGGAGGGAGGGAGGGAGGGAGGATAGGGAGGGGAAAGTAAGAGGGGGTGGAGTGGAAATGAAGAAACATAAAGAGAAATCAAGCAGGTATGTCTGGGAGATGGCAAAAAAAAGAAAACGAGCAATGTAGCACATCCACACCAGTTCGCTGCATGCCTCGCACAATGTTTCACTTGGCAATAAAACACGATTCTCCACACATTCCCAATACTACAGAGACTAATTTGGCGGATTTCACCGTCGTTTACCTCAAAAATTCCCGTCGTTATTAATTCAAACATCTTTTTTCCTCTGCTTTCTCATAATATTCTCGCAAGTCAACAGGACATGTGATCTCCCCTCTCTGAAGTGCCAGTGTGCTCATGTTCTGCCTCGCTCCTGTGAAAATATTTTCCAGCATGTGTGCTATTCTGTGTGCTTATTTGGTTTCTAAACAGCGTGGAGAACATTAGCCTTAAGGAGTTTTTCTGAGTTGATCGGCCCCACTGAATGACTTCTTCTCATGGCTCTCAAATGCTGTATAATTACTCTGGCTTGAATGCCCTCGCTAATTTATCCTGTGCGACTTTGACATGTGTCAGCATCCAAGAGAAATAAGGGAGTCGTATCACATCTCCACGGTCATTGCGGTGCGGAGTCGTTTTGAGGAGTTTAGGATCGGGGGCAGGTGGGGCAACATGGGGTGGGAGGTAAGGGGGGGGGTTGTCACGGAGATCACAGTGCCACAGTGTTTACTAGTGACAGAGAGATCGGCAACATGGCTTGTTTTTCCTGGTGAGCTGAGGATTAAGGTCTGAAGCTTCTTTGACTGACTAAGTAAATTAACCTTGTGACATTGGAAAGCTAACAGTATCACAGTTTGTTAAAACAAAGACTGATGACAGTGTGTGTACACGCCACAGCACATCTTCAAGAATAAGAAATAAGATGCTAGTTAGTATATGCCAAGGTTGAGAATTACGTGTTGAAGAGAGGGCGAGAGAAATTATTTAACTGTGAATAACTTTTCACACACCTCTACCTTCAGTTCATACTTTATATTTAGTGTTAACAACAATGGTAAAGTTGGCTCTGGGAGTCTTTGGCAGAGTTGCAAACAAGCTCTAAGGTTGGTGTGGAGGAAATAAACAAGCTACCACATATTATATATATGTGAAACATCTTTCCGGTGTTCAAAGTGTGGTGAATTCCACAAACAGAGGCGTGCCTTTGTCCCTCCTTTTCCCGTCTACACCCCGTCTCCGTCCTCTGTCGTTCTGTTTGGACTTTCACATAGATTGTTTGTTCTAATGCATAGAAAAGGGCGGCGAGACAAAAAGCAGAAACGTATCCACGTTTAGTCACTCCATTTCCTTCACACTTCCACATAAAAACTAGTTCGTTAGATGGTCAAAATAAAGCAGCGCCCTCAAAACAACCACAACCAACGTTCTCTCTTATTTGATGTACTTTTTTTTCTAATAAATGCCTCAAAAAGTGGTAGTGGTCTAAAAATAGTGTGTGGTGAAGCTAAAAATAGTTGCCTAGCTGGCGGTCCTTGCTGAGAGAGGGTAGAAGAATAGGCATGGAATCTCTCTCTCTCTCTCTCTCTCTCTCTCTCTCTCTCTCTCTCTCTTTCTCTCTTTCTCTCCCCCCGCCTCGTGTTTGAAAAAGGGTGGGTGGGGGTTGTTTTTGAAACAGAGGAGTGAGTAAGCGAAGTGTCAGAGTATTCATTCAGCCTCCGTCTCCCTTTCGGAGGACCGACCATGAAGAAGTTGCCCCTCGGCGACCACATGCATAAGACCATTGATCTGAGACCCCGCTGCGCCTGTAAACATTTGATCCCTTGGATAAAGAAGTCTATTATTTAATTCACTTGTTTTTCTACCCCCACATTTTACCAAACAGACGCTTCCTGTCTGGTTGTTTTCAGCAACTTTTTTTATTAAAGAGAAAATACATTCCTGGAAAAGCTATATTATCTGTGTCAATGGAATTAAGTGCATTTTAATCAGCCGATGATACCATTGATAAACCGTGAGAGGGGTCATAGTCTCCTCACACAGCTGAACATTGTCTGCTCCAAGTTGTAGGCTGGCACACTAGAGCACATCTGTGTGCGGCGCCAGCCTCAGACATAAAGAGAGCGAGTTTACTGAGTTCCTATTTTATAGACTATATGCCTCTTCCACTTCTTAAGAGTGGCTAAAAGCAAGATGACAGATAATGCATATGATCTACAGGCTCAGCGTTTTATTCCACATCAGACGCCCGCTGCCCAGAAAAGCAGAACCTCAGACAAGAAACTAAGTAGCACTTGGATCTCTGTCAGAGGTGTTTTTTAAGGTCAATACGCTGAAGCGGAAGTCTGAGGTACTCGCACACAACAACAAGAAGGGGGTTTTAAAAATAGACTGTTTGAAATGTGCCAATATGTGGTCCCTGTGGTGTGGAGCGGTGAAAAAGGCAAGCCACTTCTGAGGCCGCGCTGCCAAAAAGGCAAGGCTTTTCCATTACACAGCCCAAAACAATTCACGCCAGCCATTAAGATGAAATGATGCCTTGTTCTTTGAAACTATTTGTGGAAAATTCAGAATAATGAAGATCTATTTTTATAGATGGCATTCCCTGCCCTGCCTGGAGCTTCCCCCCCCGGCCTCAGCCCCCTCCCCTGCCCTGCCATGATTGCAGCTTTGGACAGGGTGTGGAAACTCAAGGTCACAGTATAGAGGTCAACCGGCTGGTCATTGTTGCTCGAGGCCTCCCTCAGGCTCTCTCTTCCTGCTGTGGCACCACGCGATAAGAGACAGAGAGACAAAAGACGATAAGTGACGATTGGAGGGGGGACAAAGAAGGAATAGAGGGGCGCTGGAGGCGGGGGACTTGAAGTTTTACCCACCCTAAGAGAACTGGAGTCATTTTGCCGAGCTCTTACTATCTGATGATGACTTAAAGTATGTAATTGAAGGCTTCATTGATAATGTCACAGTGCCTGACATGTGTGAATAACTGAAATAAACTGCTCATATGGCATCACAGTATATAAAGCAAGTATGAGAGTGTTTTTCCACACACAATTTAGCCTCGACAAATTGATTTTATGTTGAATCAGAAATACATATAGACATTTCTCTCATTTGAATAGTGGCGAATTATGCAACTGGAGCGTAGACAGGATGGAAGATGGGTAGGCTGAGGGTGCAGACATGAGTGCCCTCTTTATCCAGTTTCACTGAGCTGGCATTGTGTCGCATAATGTCTATCTGGGTAATTATACAGTGTAGTGACTAGTGTGAATGACCACTTTGTTCCCGGGGCCGGGATGCTGCTGTAGCAAACAGTGTTGGATTCTGACATGTGCTTAGTGTTTGTCTATTCCATATGGGAAACACTGCACCATCTGGTATTGTGCCGCGTACTGGCTAGCTAAGACTGTCTGTCTGTGAGTGGGCTCTCGTCTGCAGCGGGCTCTTCTTAGTGGTGATTTTAGCACATGCACCATCGCAATGCCACAGTTTGGAGAAATGTGGATTTACAGTAGCCCTTTCTGTCTCTCTTAACACTTTTTTCTAATTTTTTGCTCTACTTCTCGCTCCCTTTTTTAATGTTTAGTCAATCTAGTAATCCCTAGACAGCTAGTAATTACATCCACAGTTAGCCAGCGTTATTACTGAACACACGACCACTTTGCCAAGGATGATGGATCCCAGACGCCAGCCTTTGATTCCTGATTATAGTGCAGCAGGGCACCAGGAGTAAGGGGCTTCAAAGCCACCAAGTCATTGAGGCATAGTTTTTCAAACGCCGCCTCAACCAGTGCATAGGGATGCACAGATGATGACTGAAAAGGAAAAAAACAGGCAGGGACAGGCTGTGATTTGGGGGTCCCATTCCTCAGATTGGTAACCTACAAAATCAACCATCTCCCCTCCCCAAATGCTCACTCCTCACACACACCATGTAGCCATCATCCATGGGCATGCCCCTCGACATGGTCCTGGCATGTTCAAACCACGCTTCATGAAACTGTGGCCTTCTTGCCTTTGGTCTGCCATCTGCTTCCAATAAGCTAAGCCAGCCTGATCCCTCTGATGTTCCCTCCACTCTGAAAAGCCGAGAGAAAGAAAGAGTGAGCGAGAGAGACAGACAGAGAGAGTGAGGGGGAGAGAGACAAAAACGAGAGCAAGTAAGAGTGAGCCAGACAGACAGAAAAAGAAATAGAAATAAGGAGAACGAGAGCACATCTCAAACATGCTATTACCCCCATCTGTGCCGCCAGCAAGGCCACCCCGAGTGCGCTTATTGTGCAGCGGTGCTGGGGGGTCTTAATCCACAGCGGGTCCACTTCATGACCACCTCCATCTTGTTATTTGTGATGGGAAGGGACAACGTTTCTCCCCGCTGCCTCAACCCTACTGACATTGAGCCACATTGCTCTTTACCAATCTGCTCTGACGAAATTGAGTTTGTCAATTGGTAAAAAAAAAAGGGGAGCTCCCTGTTGTCCTGTGGTTTTCCAAACTTTTCCTCTTTTTGTCACCTTTTTCCCCCTAAAACAGTCACAATCTAAACCTTGGGTTTCTAAGTTAGTGCAGTCAAAGGAAATGTACTGTATGTTTTTTTTAGGTTAAAGTGACAATCCTTAAGATTTCAGTCATGATTGATTTAGAATTTCTATTTGAGTAAAAAACGTGGAATAGTGCTTAGAGTTTAGCTTAGCTTTAGTCTTGAGTCTTTTTCTTGATACATGAGCTTAGAAATAGAATATAAAAATTATATTTCTGTGTACATGAGCTTCAAGTTTTCAGAATTGTGTGCATAGTTCCATTTGTTGTGTGTATGCAACAGCATTCTTCCGGAAATGTCACCACAGACACCTAGGTTGCATCCGAAATTCCATACTAACATGCGTTTAGTACGCATGTTAGTATGCAGTAGTAGATTTAGTAAACTAAAACTGTATGAGAGATTTTTTAGTATGTCCAAAACCTTAGTATTAAACCAATAATACGCGAATCGCATCCTATTTCCGGTGAAATATTACAGTATGCAAACGGTGGACACTACGACGGCATACATATCCCACAATGCAATGCGGTAGTGACGACAACGTTCAGAACTGACGTTGACGGAAAGCTCTGTAAAATCAATAACGATTCAATTTAACTGTAAGGATAAGATTTTACTTTTCTAGGCGGAATGTATATTTAAAATTAATTCAGTCTCACAAACCATTGTTTTGGTCACATGAGGTTGGCTCGGGTTACCATGGTTACACATCTCCAACCGACAAGAAGGCTCTCAGGAAGTGACGATGGAAATTACTGTTCAGTGCGTCCAAAAAGATACATATTACTGGTTATTCACACAAAAGTATGTTGAACGATACACATATTGGGTATTTAGTGCATAGTATGCAATTTTGGATAAAGTCCCAGTTCATAATACTGCAAATATATAAATATTGCAATCCTTTCATCAGTGGGCCATAGGCTCAATCACCATTACGTTACCTCATTTGGTAATAGATAGTGACTTAATATGCATTTATTTAAATGAAAATCTTCAAGATTGCCACTTTAAACCTGATGTATTCCATTCAGACGTTTGTACATTGTGTGATTTTAAAAAGCCTTTATTACTGTAGCCCCTAGCTTTAGATGACATTTTCTTGCAGATTATTTGGAAGCCCTTTTTAATTCCATTGTGATTCACTTTGAGGTGCTAAACCAGTAGCTGTAAAGACTGTATACTGTAGGTGCACTCTGTGGTCACACTCAACCTACACACATTCTCACACATTCTGAAGGCAGGTCTATATAATTTGCATACTGTCAAGGAGTGTCTCTGGTAGTCAGAGTGAATCAATCTGTTCTTAACATTGTGACAAACAGAGGCTGAGACCCTGCTAGGCAAAGCTGTTTATACCAGTACAATTTTATTACATTTTAACAGCACATCAAACATGATTAACCATAAGTGGCGCAGTTACTAATGCTTTTATATTGTGCTCCTCTGTCAGCGACTTGTTTTCCATCGACTGCTGAAATATACTGCAAACCATAAACTGCTGCATTTATTGGGGGGAACTCTTTGTGCTCGGCTACTATACTATCTTCTTTCATAAGTCTTGGGTTTTGCTTACAATAGTTATGTGTATTCTGAAGACCATACAGTGTTGGCACAGATATAAAAGGCCTATTATAAACTGGCTGTTTTTGCAGAGCGTTTTTTTCGCCGATGCTGTCAGCCATTTGGTTGAAGACATTGAGAAACATTCAGTGGCCCGGCTGTCGCCAATAGCCATAAACACAATATTGAATGTGTCGTACCCTTCAGCCACTGCCAAGATAACTGCAGAGGGGAATGGTCAGCAGTGAATCTCTTTCCAAACACAACCCATCAACCAGCCCGTATCTATCAGAAATAAAGATGCACCCGTCGAGCCAACAATGTTGTGACTCAGCTTCTGTTGAGACGTGGTAGAAATCGCAGAAACTGAGGGGAAGAGGACAGAGACGGAGACAGACTGAGCAGCAGACTGAGACAGAAAGATGGGGGCAGAAAGATGGATAGGGGGATAGAGAGGGTGAGCAGGGTGGCAGAATGCCGAGCAGACGGATCCTGGTATATGGCAGGAGCTCTGGGCAGGCGTCAGCTGTCCCTAGCAGACCCCCTGGGGCCACCCAGAATTCACACCCAAATACCCTCCACAGTTCCTCTCAAGAGCAACATGAAGTTATTACCCACACCCTAAACTATGAAATGAGTGCAAGGCTGGACTTTTTCCTGCAATTAAAACATCAGAGAACGCAAATCTTTGACAGATGTACTAACACAGAGCAATATACAATATGATTCAGTTCACCCGTAGCTCAACGCCTGCTTCACTTAACCTCCGATTATCTCAATCTAGCCCAGGTCGCCTTGCTCACTGTAGTCCTCTAGCCCGTCTTAGGCCAGCCCAGTCTAGGCCGGCTGAAGGGTACCGATGAGACGGGTGTCTAAATATGTAGGACGCCGTGTCTATGCTGTGCCTGCTTCATGCAGGCCCTGTGACAAGTCGAGTCATGAGGGAGCGTCATGAAGAAGGAGTTTAATTAGGAGCAAGCCTCCAAAGGGGCCACAGAGAAAGACACAGAGCCAAGCAAGCATACACAGCTTTTTTGCAGTCTTTTTTCTCCTTCCCTCTTCTTTTCTCACATTTACTGTACTCACTCTCTGTAACATGCCCGCTGACTGTTCACATTGTAGTTGTTTGTAGCTTTTTTCTCCATCAATCTTTCTCTCTTATGAGCCGGTTTCTCACGTCATAGCATGTCCACATTTTTCTATTGGGTTAAACTGTAACAGGAGTACAGGAAATTGTGTTTGGTTCTTAGTTTTTTTTGTTTTAAATAATCTGATTGTCTGATAAATATATATAAAAAAAAGAATGATTAATTAATTAACGGTGAAAATTTTACTTTTTTAAACAGGCAATAAAATTGCAATAAACTTAAGTAATGCTCTCTGAAAAGTTTTCCTTTTCTGCCAGCAGCCATTTTGTTAGACTAAAATAATGAGCATTTCTTTATGAAACTGAAAATCCCAGTTACTTGTGAAATTGAATAATTTCAATATGAGAACGATCATTTGGGTGAATATTGTGTGCATAGAATTCTTGGCACAAGTGAACTGCACCAAAGTGTTTTTGCTTAATCCTCATCCTATTAGCATATTCCCCAAAGACTCTATTTCCATGCCAGCTCTTCGTACCCATACTCCTGTGGCTTTCAATGTAAGGGTAGCAGCTCCTTTCCCAATGATCATTATTCTCTCCGTCATTTTGAAACGTACGTCTTTTGATGCGTCTCATATAGTGATGATGTCACTGAACAAGAGACTCAAAGCCTTGTTTGGAGCAGCAGTCGATGACTCTGTGGCGCCGAGCCATGAAACACATAATGAATTCAGGGCACAGATTAAGCAATGGGGCTATTAGAGAAGGGGGAAAATATATAGGATGACGAGAGTAGGGCGGTAGGGTGGAGAGTGCCAGAGCGAAAGGTCCTTCTATGGCTATGTGAGCGGTCCGATGGATCCGATTGGTTGTTGGGTTGTGTGTCAGCCTTTGGCAACAGGTGTGATGTCTTTAAACAGGTGGGCATAACTTGGATGAGTGGCATACCGTCCTTGTACCGCACCCTCAATGTGCTGAGCCCCGGTGGAAAGCTAAGCCTGGGCCACATGCTTCAAAGTCATATAACACTCACCCAATCAACACCCAACGCAACCGCTGCCCAACCCCCTGCCAGACCACCAGCTCAGTTACCCCATATGGGTGTCACCTTTACCCCAGCCCTCCTTCTCCTCTCCCAGCAATGCCCCGCCGCTGTTCTTCCAAGAATGGAAGTGAATCTCTCATGTGCTGGCGGCGGTAGGTGGTGGAAATCTGTGCAAGTAGGAAGAAAAGTTGTTTTTTTTCCCTCCTTGCGTGCATTCTCATGTGAACAGAAAAAGGCCAGCGGTTCAGCTCTTGTCAGTTCGATATGATGCATCGCCAAGGCCAGAATGAAGCTACACAAAAGAAACAGCAAAAAAGTTTTACATCTCACGCCTTTGCCAAAAAAGACAGCGTGCTAAACCTCTGCAACCCCTTTGTTCTTTTGACTCATCCACCTCTGATAGAGCAAGAGTGCCTGATTCACTGTGGGTCTGTTAGAAGTCAGATCTCCTGCACCGCCGCGGTTGATTTGTTTGGTGTGATTTCCTGAAGACTGTCAGAGATGTGAGAGACGCTTTCAAATTCAGAATTCCAGATTTCCACTCTGGGGGCCGAGCGAGGATTCAGAGAGAGAAGAGGAGAGCCAGCGAATGTTGACACGCTTACAGTAGCTCGCCTCGCCACGAGACGCCTCAGGAATCAAACAGCTATCGCGCAGCACAAAAGGAGCCCTCTAAGTTCACTAAAACCACACTCAAAACAGGCCTTTGTTGTGCTGACATGAGAGATGACTGGATTGTTATTTGTTTTCTAAGCAGGCAGATCGCTCCCTGTCACTTCTGCCGCTGGTTGTGATGGAGTAGCTGGCGCTCGTGTATCTCTTCCGTGAGTGAGTGCTGACGGAGACAAACAAATGAGAGGAAGAAGTTCACCGAGATTAACTTATCTTAGCATCTATCTTCCTCCTTGCTCCTGCTCCGTCTCTCTTTCTTTTTTTCTTGACGCTAACACCCACTCTCGCACACCCACACATGCACACACACATGCACAGACTCATTCCCCTCTTTCCCCTCCCACACACACACACTACAACATATACAGAGAGACGCACACACACACTTGATCAGCATCAAATACAGGGTGTGCTAAAGTAAATTTAATTACGTCTGTCTGATATGGAGCTTCAGATGAAAGTAGGAGAGCGCAGTGTGAAGCGACGACTGCACAGACAGGAGCAGGCCCGTGATATTCCTCCTGTAGACTAATCTCCCTTTATTAAAGCCAGGAGGAGAGAGGGAAGGAGGGGTGGGAGGAGGAGAGTGAAAGCGGGGTGGAGAGGAGGAGGGAGGGGGGGTGCCTTTGATGAGATCTCTAACTGTCAGCTACTGTACTTTTTCTTCTCTTCCGCTCTGTCTTTGTCTCTCGCTTTACGAGGCAAACGAACGCAGCACCTATCGGCGCTCGCCTGCTTGCTCAAACAAACATACCCTCGTGCTATCACACACAGTAATGTCCTCTGAAACTTATCCCTGTTGTTATGGTTGTCAACAATATCTAAAAAAGGGACAGAGGCAGCTCTCTCTCTCGCTCTCGCTGTCTTTGTCTGCGTCTCTCCTCCGCTCAGAGGGAGTGGTGGTGAGCCAGTGCTTTTCTGCCTGTCTGCTGTTTTCTGGCCACTCTAATGGGGGCAGGTGGCCATCAGGTGGCCAAAACAGAAACTGCCACATTTAATAGCACAGCTATTTACCACAGTCGTGAACTCAAGCACCTCAACTGTATTTTAATTCTATTTCACGACACACTGATGATTATGGCTATAAAATGTTTAACTTTTATGACTTTTCCTTTTTCCTGTGTAATTATGAGGTTTCAAGATCCCATGATTTGTCATTTTTTGGTCAAGAGCTCGATCACTTGTTACGTCTATGTTATTGGAAGCGATTAAATCCTTTGTGCCATATTGAATGTTTAGTTGCATGTTTTCTTGTTCACAAAGCAGCCAGTGTATCCTCGTGTCACCCCGTGTTGATGGAGGTTAGAATGGAGCCTGCCAAAATGATTAATTTCTCAGAAACATAGAGAAAAAGTACTTTGGAAATCTATTAATTTGAATTAAATCAAGATATACTTACTATCCAAACTTCCTCTAATTGGTCTTTTGTCAGGATCGATTCTAAAGTGTACCTCCTCGCAGGTCATCACCATTTGTCTCTCCCAAGCTGTTCACCTGGGTCACTGTTCCTCACTTCAACGCCCTTCAACTATGTTGTGCAACTGCTCTGTTTGCAGACATTGAGAAAGAAGGGCCTAAACGGCTGTGACAGCCCAGACCCCGACGCAGACGACTCGGTCGGCCACAGCCCCGAGTCCGAGGACAAGTACAGGAAAATAAACGAGGACATTGATCTGATGATCAGCAGACAGAGACTGTGTGTAAGTACCTCTTGTTAAACCCCGAACCTTCCTCTCACCTTTCTTTCCTCTCTTTCCCCTTTTTTCTCCCCTCCGTCGCTTCGTCTTCGTCTCCCCGTGTTTTCGTCATCTGTCTCTCCCTTCATCTGTGTCTCCCTTCCGTCCGTCTCTGTGATTGTGGGACCTGGCAGGCGTTAAACAAGAAGGAGAACAAAGGCGGCGAAAGCCCGGAGCTCGTGTCTGCTCTCATCCTCACCCCACGCACTGAGGAGAAATACAAACAGATTAACGAGGAGTTTGATCACATGATCAAAACTCATAACATACCTGTAAGTACTGGGTTGACGCTATGCCGCATCCTCGGCAGGCTAACAGAATGCTGACTGGCCGGTGACTGTTGAGCTAACCCAGCTAACCACCGTTGTTTGCCACTAGACTAAATACACAAAGTGAGAGTGAGAGTAAGACGAGAGTGATATTGTATACTTACAGTGAAAAAGAATGACAGCTCTTTGATTTTGCTTGATTACAGTTGAGGAGCGGTCCTCTAATTTGACATAACTGTAACCATAACTAGCAGGCATTTTTGCTGGAGTAATTGCAGACTTTCTCCCATGACAAATTTTAACCTTACTGGGCTCCCTCCTTGAACCCGTTACCCATAATGCCTTGCCTGGCTCTCGGGGGAGGTGTGGTCTGCATGCGCTTTTCCTTTTCCTGCACCAAAACACAGCGCTCAGTCGCCCGTGACAACAAGGACAGGCATTGTGGCAGTGAAACAGCAGCAGACATTCAAAAACTCTTATAAGCATATCTCCGTACCTCACTAAACTCAATTATCTCGCCTCCTCTTCAGTAGTCTTAACGGCATCTTTGTTAATAGATGTGTCAAGACATGCTGGATTTATATTATATTGTGTTAATTTTACAGAAGAATCTAATCTATAGCCAGCTGCCAAAAACCACAAAATAAAGGCTCTATGTAAACTGAGCCTGCCCTTCACTCAGAAAGCACCATATTGGAATGGTTAGGCCCTTACAGAGAAAGAGATAATTCCATGGTAGATCATTTAGAGACGAACAGTAGTGTCTCGGCCGTGTGGAGCAGGGGGAGATGTGGTTAGAAGCAAAGCAGGGGTTGGTGAGCTGGGATGGCGTTGGCGGTGTAGGGTGGGTTTGGGATCGGAGCTGGGTGGGGATGGGGGTGAAACAGCAGTGGGGGGGGGGGACTCTGCACACAACAAGTGGCAGTTCAGTGTGTGGTCAGGGTGGCTGCCAAGCACTGGGCCTCTGGATTGCAGGGGACTGTTGAGGGGTCTGTGGGGGAGAGGCGGAGGGGGAAGATGAGTGAAAACAGGAAGGATGGCACCAGTTAAAGGACAGCTTACAGACGGGGCCCTTACACCCACAGCGAAGGGATGTGTGTGCACGCAAATGTGAACAGCACATTGAGACAGCTCCCCCACTCTTAGAAAACACCGCATATAGGGAAGTCTTGAGGTATAAAAACTCCGACAAGGAATCCGAGATGGAAGAAATTAGTGAAAGTCTTCAAAAAATAAAACCAAGCCCCTCCACTGGTTATAAAAGGAAGCTTCCATAGCTTTTGGCGAGCCCACTGCTGTGTAAAAGTTGCAGTAAAAGCGAAACGTGCAGAGGCCCGCAATGAAATAATATTTGGCCTGCAAAAAAAGAACATTAGCAAAAGGGAGAAAACTGAAGAAGACGACGCAGCGCTAAGGCACATATCCCACTTCCACGTAAGCCAGGCTGATGATCCCCCTGATGCGTTCCCTCCATGCGCTCTGAGACACATGGCAGTAATTTAGGGCCCTATTTTCTACTTCCTAAAGCTAACATGCAGGATCAACCACTTCCAGGGCACTCCCAAGGTTAAGCCCCTCTGCCAAGTGACACAATAAACATGACAAACTAGACGCCTGGGGCCGACAGGCTACCTCTACTCATGTTCCTGATGAGACTGCTGACTGATCCGAGTCTACCCCTTAATAACACTTTGCATTCGCTCCATGTGACAGACAAATAAATTATTCCTAATTGCATTCAGTTCTCCGGTCTCAAAGCTACTTTTGCAAGAAATATTGCAGACTTTTTTTTTTTTAGTGAGGTAAAGACAGACTGAGTTATTTAGCTCTTTTAGAACAGTGGGATGCCATTGGCTTTCCTCCCAGTTAACCAGAGCCTTCTTATTTATTTAATGTAATAACCAGGAACATAATATTTCCTCAGGTCAACTTTTTGCCTTCACTATGACAAATGTCCCAACATGTCAGCGGCAAAATCTGAGGCCTTTTCAGAAAGATACCTAACCCATCATCTTGAGGGCAATTTGAGCGACTCTAAGAGGAGTTTTCTAGACGCTTACCCTTTAATTTCAGTGCTCCCCTCCACCGTCCATACTGTCTTGTATTTTTAGTCTTGAGTTTGTTCTCTGTACCATTCATCTATGCATGGCTGTCTATTGTTAGTTGTCCATTTGTACTTTTGAACTTGGCTTGTCTTGTTTCTTTTGTGTTTGACTGCTTTGACTATAGATAGTTTTAAATTCCTTTGTGTTCCTGGAGTGTTTCTCTCTCTTTCCCTTTTTCTGTGTCCATTCCTTGTTTCTGTTTCTTCACCCACTGCTATCGTTCGTATCTTTAGTCAAATCAAACTTCTGTCTGTGTCTCTCTCTCTCTCCCAGCAGGCAGTGCCCCCATCGAACTACGACATGTCTGTGTCCATTCCCGTTAGCAACCAGAACAATCTCATTTACAGCCATCCCGGTGGTTCCCTAGGCAACCACAACCTGTTGCCACTGGCGCACCACGGCCTACAGAGAAACAGCATGTCTCCTGGAGTCACACACAGACCCCCCAGTGCAGGTAACACAGGTAGGGCCTCACACGCACACATGCAACCATGCACACGCTGTCATCCCATCTGTCTGTCCTCTTAACTGTGTGTGTGCATCATGCTAATAGACACACACATCAAATTATTTATTTTATGACCACCACCCGCAGTATTCCACCTAAAAGCAGTGAATGAATCTAAAGTCCCTCTCATATATATTCACATATTGCCTGCTCAGTATTTTGTCCAAAGTAAGATTTAATATCATATTAAATCCCAGCCCACAGTCTGCTTGATTTAGTGTGAGGCTGTTCACATGGGATGTCTGGCCCTATGTATAGGCTTCGAGCTGCCGGTGACATAAGCAAATCAGGCCTGTTGGTTTGTTATTGTTGTCCAAAGTCCTTTTTCTGTCCCTCTGGTCTGAAAGGCTGCTGCCCACACCCTCACCCTGTCATTACAACTGGATGCTAGAAGCGCTAGCACAAACTAAATATGAGTTTTGGCGCTCGCAGCATCCACACCAAACCGCGCGCGCTCTGGACCCTCCCACTCTTCCACCTCGCATGGCTTAAAAATAATAATGTGTCATTTTTCTTGGCTTTAATGTAGCCACTCGCAGTGTCCAGTTGCTCAGAGTGGGACACAGTATTACTTCTAGTATCAGTACACATATGATGCACTGACACACACACACACACACACACACACACACACACACACACACACACACACACAGTGGATTGTGATTAAATCGAGTTAGCTTCTGAAAGGCCAGCGAGGTAAGAGACAGGAGGCAGAGTGGATGTTAACGTGGGTGTCTGTGCTCTAATGGTTTTCTCTCTTTTGCTCTCTTTCATCTTTCAGGTGGCCTCATGGGTGCTGACCTCACCACTGGCGCAGGCACCAGTGCTGGTAAGAATGGCCTCCTCTTCTCGCTCACAGTTGTCTGCGAACACACACACATACACCCACACATACACACACACATACATGGCACCCACTCACCCACTCTGGGCCATAAAATGCATGACTAATAGTAACCCAAACCCGAGTGGAGATTTTGTCCATGATGTGTTGATGTTAGTGGTCGTGGAGTTCATCTGGGAATGTTTGCCCAGTGCCGGGGCTGTGACACATCCTGCCCGCGTTCAGCTATAAAACTGTAGAACAAGTGTGGGGAAACAGAAATAAAATCGCACTAAATACTGAAGCAGCAGATTGACTGACGGGCAGTCAGAAGAGATGCTGGACTTTTGTCTGTTTCTTGTATGATGAGCCATCTCTTTATGTCTACCGCCTCTTGGATTTGGATGTAAATTCAAAATGACAACACCCATAGCTCCCATTTGGAGAACACACACACACACACACTAACTGCTATCATATGTCTGCAACTAAATTAATTCAATGTTTGGAGAGGCTCACCATGCCATAATGATCCCGCGGAGAGTGGAGCAGTCTGAGGAACATGTGTAAGGAATCTTATGTGTTAGCTTCTGTGTGTCAATGGATTTGTCCCTGAGGACATGTCAGGCCCAAGTTTATGGCTCCCTTTTAAAGGGTTAAATTTTAAAGCCTTGACATACAGTGTAAAATGGAGAGTGTGTGTGGGGGGCGGGGGAGGTCAGAGGGGTACAGCTGGGCAGTCTTGTTTGGCCCCTAGGGCTCCATCACAAAGGGTCAATGCCTGGTTTCTCTGTCTGGTCACTCATCACACACACACACACACACAACAGGACCATTTGTTGTGGCGTGTGTTCCGACGACGGCGTGCTGCAGAGCATGCTTCAAATGTAGCCTTTGTGTCACCGCGGCGAAAGGAACAGAGGCGCTCTGTGAGAGCCGCGCGTCGCTCGGCAGCAGCGAAAAACACGACGTGGAGAGAGAGAGTCATGTGGGAGCTAAAAGATTCCATTCAAAAGCTCTCTTAAATCTCATCGAGAGGGGAGAGAGAAAGAGCGTATGTGTGTGTGTGTGTGTGTGTGTGTTGGGAGGGGGGGAACCCCAGTGATGAATATCCACTGATGGTGGAAGCATGTGTGCAAAGGAGAAACAGTGGGGGGAACACAGATGGAAGTGTTCTGTGAACTTGGTCAGCCATTTTAATGATGTTCCTCTAAGTGACTCAGTGTGAGGTGGCCCAGCCGCTGTGGCACCACAAAGACGGGTTTAATGTTCCTCTTCTGCTCACGGTGAGTTTTGATAAGCTGATTGTACAAGTAGCTGTCTGGCCCGTTCATGAGTGGCCTAAGTGACATAGGAGGTGCCTTGTGAGTGCGTGTGTGTGTGGATGTATGTGTGGTTCAGACATACACATAAACACAACACTTCCTTAGTACCTCAGATGTCATGGTTCCACTGTCTGTAAAGAAAGAAAATGACAGCTTCTGAAGCCCAAGTCACATGGAATTAGCATTACCTGTAGTTTGGGAAGAAAGTTTGTCTTAATACCATGAGAATCTGCCATGTCCTCAATCTGTAAAGTTATAATTCTTAATATATAAAGTGGAAATAAGAGATTTGATAGTTTATTTAGAGGAAATTCAGTAGGCTCATGTAGCTATATACTGTGTGGTGCCATGGAGTCATGGGTTGCCTCCGAAATTCCATACTAACATGCTAATTAGTACATTAAAACAGTGTGTGAGATGTCCAAAACCTTAGTATGAAACCAATAGTATGCAAATTGCATTCTATTTACTGTGAAATATTACAGTATGCAACGCTGGACACTATGGCGGCATAAATATCCCACAATGCAATGCGGTAGTGACATGCAAAGTTCCTAACAGACGTTGGCGGACAGCTCTGTAACATCAATAACACTTCAGTTTAACTGTAAGTATAAGATTTCACTTTGTTAGGCGTAATATATATTTAAAATTGGTTCAGACTTTGATTCTCACAAATAGGCGTTTTGGTCACATGAGGTTCGGATTACCATGGTTACTCGTCTCCAACCGGCAAGGAGGCTCTCAGGAAGCGACGACGTAAATTACAGTTCAGTGCGTCCGAAAAGATTTATTCACACAAAAGTATGTTGAACGATAGTACGCCTGTTGGGTATGTAGTGCTTAGTATGTGATTTCCATGGTTTCCACCTTTATGCGAATAGTCCATTTGAACAGGCTGCTTCACAAGTCATGACACAAACTGACATTTTTAAAAAATGTCATAGCTATAGTTGTCATAGTTACTTTTATTTTCTTCTTTTGTATACCGTTTATAATAATTAAAAAGTTGCAATAAGCATAAAATCCTTCTCTATTTTTTAAGGGAACAAGGCAAAGTCCATTTTTTGTTGTTAGTTGCCTAGCAACACTGTTGTGATGACTAAACTACTTGAACTGCAAGTATATCATGTACTCGACTTCCCTTGTAGAAGATACAAACTTAAGAGTTCCTGTTCATTGCAGCATTAGCATGAAGATGTTTCAATCATACCTGGACATAATCAGTGGGATTTGGCTTGTAAATTTAATTGAAACGCAGACTTTTTGTTCATCCTGTGCAAATATGCAGCGTGAAACCCAGACATGGGGGTGAAGTCTAAATCACACGAGATCCCCAGGTAATTCTAGTCCAGTGCAAATAGGGCATGTTACAGAAAAGGCTGAGTCATCATGTCTCTTCTATGGAAATATTGTGCGAAGTGTGTACGTGCGTGCGTACATTCGCTCATTTATAAACCGTATGTGTTCAATCTGTCAACTCCTTTGTTTGGCTAGGAGAGAGCGCGAGGTGAGGAGAGATACAGAACGTGAGTGAAGGGGTAGAAAGGGAGCTGATGGTGGGAGCTCCGGACCGAGGCCCCAGCTTGTAAAAACCTCCCACCTCCATTTGTGCAATTATGTAGCTGTCATCTATATGCGCCGATCAGCACTTCGCTCACTGCGATGAATTAACGGGAAACTCTTGTCACCTCTCGCACCAATTACTCCCGCAAACGAGTTGCATACGAGCTCCATCTCGAAGACATCTCTGGTCAAAAACACACAGAAACACGAGCTAAAAAGCATACGTGCATACGAGAACTGACAAGAAGTCAGGTTCAGCAGATCAAACAATGTGTGTCTCAATCTTGGCACCAACTGTACAAGTTGCAAGCGCGAGCGTGACACCTTGGTTCAGTTGGAGAATTCAGGGTTGAATGCACATTTGGCCAAACCGCAACGGAAGAGTGTGTGTGTATGGGGAATAGAACGGAGCGCGCCTGTTAGACCACAACAGGACATCAGAAATTTGTTCAGTAACAGTAAAATGTACATGAGTTTAACCACACCTCTCCTTTGTGTGTGTGTGTGTGTGTGTGTGTGTGTGTGTGTGTGTGTGTGTGTGTGTGTGCGTGCGTGCGTGCGTGTGTCTGTGCGCGTGTCAGAGAGAGAGAGAGAGAACGAAGACTCTAGGGGTGGCTTGTCAAACACATGTATCTCCAAGTGCGCTAACTTGTAACCATGGCACCTATAGAGATAGATTGCAATCCTTCAGCTTTGACCTCAGCTGTCCCCTCCACACCTCAGAAATAGCAAAAAGCTGTTTATCTGCATCTCAGATCAGATGTTGTTCTCTGTGAGTGTGTGAGCAGCAAAACAGCCTCCTGGCTGGCCTGTGTTTAATTTTGGTGCTTCCTGTAAACGGTTGACGCCAGCCTGCGCCGCAGCTCGACCGTGCAAAGTAGCATTAGAAGAAGAGAGTCGAAATGAACTCTGGATGTCTTCGGCTGATATGATAGTCAAGCCAACGTGTCCCTATTGAATGCAACTGTCCTAAAATCAGGGTGATCGAGCTGCAGAATAGAAAGATTTGAGTCACAGCCCTGGCTTCATTAGCTTAATTAGCCAATGATTTTACTTTTGAAGTGCTTAAGGACTGGCCTGTGCCACTCATGATCATAGCCGTCTAGCAGATAATTGACTGGACTGCAGCCATCTCCACAGGGTGGCAATACACAGATGTCTGATTAACTGTCACCGAGATGAAGTCTGTGTCATCTTGACCAAAGTGTGTATTAATGTCTCTCTATAGCTCTGTTTCTTTTTTTTTATTCATCTGTAGAGAAACACTGATGTACTTCCTGCTGGGTTATTTACCAAAGTGTGCATATGTGCGGCGTGTCTGCGTGTTTTATGTGTGTGTGAGGTCTCATTCATCTGTCTCCACATGCACCCACTCAATCTCACAAAGGGCCAGCCATGAGAATGAGAGAGCGGGAAAACTGAAGAGGCAGCTGCCTCTTTGCTAATGTGAGACTGACACTGGAACTAAGAGGGTCCAATACAAAACACACACGTGCATCCATATGCATGGCTCGAGCGTACAAGTCGCACTGCGCTTATGTACACTCGGAGTGACAGAAAAATGGTGCTCATGCAGAATTATACACAGCAAAACGTACAATAACGCACAAAGTCTATGTTGTTAACATCAACTTGTACATGCTCACACATCATGCCAGCAGAGGCACAAACACATCCACACTCCGGCAGTCTCACACACACTGTTTTTCTCATTTTCTCTCACCGCTAGCGGCCGTTTACTCTTCAGATTGTTCAAATTGAGCTTTTGAGACTTTTCATTTCCAAACAACAAAAACCTCGCTCTCAAATTAAACAAAGATCAGCGCAGGGAAATTGCCCAGGAAGACATCTGCGACTCATTTTCCCCCGGAGTATATGATTAGGAAATTCATTTATGTCTAACGTATAATTCCTGCCCGTCTTTCAAGTGGGAACGTCCACACAGTGCCCTGTGTTCTACCCCTTGGAAGAAGAAGGAAGGAGAAGTAAGGGGAAAAACAGCCTGCGGGATTGGGTTAGAAACAAAGACTATGTTGCTTGCAAGAATGCTCCACTCTCCGTTTTTTTTTTTTTTTTAATGATGTTGCTGGGATTTCGCCCCACCGTGTTTTTCGAGGAGGAAACGGGTGCTGCACTTGGCCCCTCCGTATTTAGGGGACTGCAGATCTGGTGGCAATCCCAAAGCAGGGTCTTTGTCTGGAAGAACCACACATGTGTTTAGCTCTGATGGCCAAATGATGGGTCCCATCCCTCTGTGGTTTTGCTACCCGTAATTAGATGTTTTTACACGATTCGCTGGCTGTTGCAGGGCACATGTAGCCTTAACTGACAGTGACAGAGGTGGAGGGTGAGGTCCTCTCAAGTGGGTGCCTGCCTTCATTGTACGGCTGCCAAGCAAACAGTGGTGATCATCAAGGCGAAAAAACAGTGCGCTTGTTTGACTATCTGCCCCCGCCAGTGTGCATAAAACACCATTTATATGTGCCTTCAGACTGGTGAGCTAATAAAATGTCTACCACAGGAAGTAGAGATGAGACAGAATCAGTGAAAAGGAGCACAAGGTGAAAATGGATTCCTGTAGTTCTTCATTAGGCTACACTGTCATGAACAGCAGGATTTCAGAAGCAGGTTTAATCACATATTCAAGTATATTTAATATTCCTCTGTTCCTTTCTCTGTTCTCCCAGGAAATGGATATGGGAACCATCGCAACTCGCCAGGTCTGCTGGTCTCTCCGGGTGGCATGAACAAGAACATGCAGGCCAAGTCTCCCCCGCCCATGAACTTAGGCATGAACAACCGCAAACCTGACCTACGTGTGCTCATCCCCCCTGGCGTCAAGAACAACATGCCCTCCATCGTGAGTAATCTTTCTCTTTCCATCTCCCTACTGTATATCTTCCTATCTATGGGTGTGTGTGTTTGCTATTGTTGATTTCCTTTCATGTCCCATCTCCTGCTTTCATCTCTCCGTATCAGACTTGGGTTGATGAGGTTATGTTTGCGATACGCTTGACTTTTGGTACATGACATTTTTTTTTTGTTGTTTTCCCATGTGCCTCGGCAGCTTCTTAAAAATTTACTTCTGGCCCAAGTCTGATATACTGTCAGATATATTTCTTCAGCTTTGTGTGTGTGTTTGCGTAGGTGGGCGCTTATAGGCCCTGATATTTCTTTCTCCTCTCTTTCTAAGGTGCGTTAAGTTGGTAGAGTTAAAATAGTTCTTAGCGTCCTCTTTTCACATTAGTTCTGTGTCCGTTGGCTCAGTCCTACAGCAACTCCATCCCTAGATCCACCACTTCTATATTCTTACTAATTTGAATTTATTACCCTCCTTTTTTAATGCCGTCAGTCTGAGGATGTCGATCTGCTATTGGTAAGTCAGACTGCCACTCAGATTTAGAAATCAAAACAACCTTAAAAGGGCCTTAAAATCTGAAACTTGAAAGGTTTACTAAAAAGAAACTGGTTAAGATAGTTGTCAAAATGTGCCTTGTAGAACGTCTGACGTCTTAATTTGCATTCATTTTTTCCATCACTACTGAGATTATTACAGCTATATTTTTGAGAAAAGCGGTCCCGACTCCAGAGTAACTTTCACCTTTATTGTTGCTGACTCTGCTGAAGGCTCCAATGTCACCTCTCATGACATTTTGTGAGGGCACATAGTGCCATCCAGTGGTGTGTCAGAGCAAAAGCAGCCTGGCCTCTTTTTCTGCCTCAGCCCTTGTGTATCTACTCCACCCTTCCTTCCTTTTATCTTTTCTTCTCACGCCACTCACGTACAGCTCGCAGTGTTTGTTACTCAGAATGTAGAAACGAAGGGCAACAAAAGAGTAGGCTACTCTTTAATTTTGCATCAAAACGCCATTATTTTTCTGCCAAACCCTCCCCTCTTCGGCTACAGTAAAGTGCCTCTCCCTTGCCGTCGCTACCCTGCGTTGCCTTGGAGACCGATGGTGTTACTATAGCGACAGTGGGCCCTCGGAAAGGGTGGTAAATGATAGGGTTGGCAGGGTTCAGCCGTGCCGCATGTCAAGTGATTAATTTCCCCAGAAGTTGGCATCACATTCATTCTCTCAGCATCTGTTGAGTGAAAGAAAGAAATGAAAGAAGAAAAAAAAAAACTTTCTTGGTTTATTGCAGTTTTTTGTTTGTTTTGTCTGGGAGTTTATTTCATGTTCTCTCTCTTGCTCTCTGTGTCTTTCCTTTCCTCTGTCACAGAACCAGAGAATAAACAACTCCCAGTCTGCTCAGTCATTGGCCACCCCAGTGGTCTCAGTAGCAACTCCCACTCTTCCAGGACAAGGCATGGGCGGCTACCCATCTGCCATCTCTACTTCTTATGGTACCGGTACGTACTGTGTGATCTTTATACTAGGGATGCACCCATCAGACTTTTTCAGTCCTGATACCTGGTCTTTGGGTATCGAGCGATACGGAGTACCGATCCGATAGTGTTTAATTAATAAACTGTATGCCTCACTGTGTTGAAGTGACTGGGATCATTCTTTTATGTGTCAGGCAATATCAGGTTTGACTTAAACATTGCTTTCCAAACTTTGTAAAACAAAATGTAATACTGTAAATACATCAATACACATACTTTGAATTGTTATTTATTATTAAAATAATAAATCATACACCAGCATGGTGGTAAAATCTTCAAAATTAACAGGAATTACAATTCAAGTGTAAACCTTTTTATTGCAGCAACAAATTGGTCAAAACGTAAACCGGAATTAAAATTCCAGTATATAATGTATATAGTATATAAACATAGAATTTAATTGAATAGATCGGCCTCATTGTCACCAATACCTGATCCAGCTGTTTGAGTCAGTATTGGCCCGATATCCGATTCGCTATCAATGCATCCCTACTTTATACATTCAATTCTCGTTTGTCCTAAAACACATGCTAATTACCTTCTATATGTTTTAGATAATGTAGCGTAGTATAGTTTCAGTTACACTGTACTATACCCAAATAACAAATCAAGTGTAAAAATTATTATTTGACTCATTTCAAGTGTTGCTTTTGAAACCTACTTCCCAGTTATACAACGGTCTAACACCAGAGGGTGCTATCACCACACCAACAAACACATTTCATGTAACATCACAGCAGCATTTATCAGAGCTGCCTTCTCTTTGCCACTTTGCTTCAACTTCTGTGAATGACCTCTAATCTTCATCCTCCTCTTCCTTTTCTTCCCCGTGTGTTTGCACACAGAGTATTCCCTGAATAGTGCAGACCTGTCCTCCCTGTCTGGCTTCAACAGCGGCAGCTCCCTTCACCTCGGCTCAATGAGCGGGTGGCAGCAGCAACACCTTCAGAACATGCAGCATTCAGCCCTCGGCCAGCTAGGGTGAGTGCACTGAACTTAATTTGAGGTGTTGTGTTGTTTGTGAAACGCATGATGTGGCACATGAATCACAAGAGATTATTTGTTGAGTCCTTTTCAACTTTCACTTGCTAGGTCCAACACAAATATCACACCTCCCTGTTTTCACGAATATGAGTGTGTGTGTATGCTTGCATGCATGTTTGCGTGTGACTTTAAAATCACTTCTTGCTCTGTAACTCTGTAACCCCCTTTTTGCGTTTCCTTTCCCTCCTACAGAAATTGCTCTAGCTCTCACTTATGTCAGGGTTCAAATCTCTCCCTGCCCTCTGCTCAAAGCCTGCACATCAAGTCCGAACCTGTTTCTCCTCCTAGAGATCGCACCAACAGCACGGGGGGCTACGGCGGAGTACCTCCTCCCCAGAACCCCTCGTCCCGCCAGGACTCGGGACGCTCCCCCGTCGATAGCCTGAGCAGTTGTAGCAGCTCTCACGAGGGCAGCGACCGCGACGAGCACAGGAACGAGTTCCACTCACCTCTGGGACTGGGCCGGCCCACCCTGGACGAGCGCGAGAGCCCCTCCATCAAACGGGTGCGGCTCTCAGAAGGATGGGCGACATGATAGCTCCATCCTCTCCCCGGCAGTGCCCCCGAGTTACCCTGAGCCCCCCCCCGACAACGCAGCGTTACGATGCCCCCCCCAGAGTCAGCTCCCGTCCTCTTCCTCCTCTCACTCGATATCACGAGTCCCTCACCGCCCCGACCCCGTGGCCTCTCTCCTTTTATCTCTTTAACGCTGAAGGAAAGAAAAAGGGACAGCCCTTTTCAAAAAATATGTTTGTAATTTCATTTTTTTTTATTTTCTTTTTGCTGAGTGTGTGTGCTATACATATTGACATTATATAAACCAGTGGGGTGTTGTAATGGGGGGTTTGGGAGGGTGGGTGTCGGTTGGGTTCGGGATCTGGGGGTATTTTTGTTGGGGAACTATGCATAAATATGTATCGTGTGTGGATAAAAAGAATCACGTATGCATATATATTTACACGTGTGTGTATGTGTACATATATGCATATCAACAAATAAACAAAAAAAATAGTCAGGTACTCTGTTTCATAAAACGTACTTACACTTTGCCTCAGCGGTATATCAGTGACTAGAGACAAAAAAAAGAAAAAAAAAACAGAAACATGAGAGTGTGTGTGTGTCCAATGGAAAACACCTTAGCACTTGAGTTGGACAAACAATACATGTGTACAGTGTCGGTTTCATTGCTATATACCTTCTCTGCAGTTCTCCCTTGCAAAAATGTGTGTTAACATTAGATGATGTCATGTTGCAGGTTCAACGTATTTATGTAAATAGAGGGTCATGGGGGGGAGGGTCAGGGGTCAAAAGTTGCCAGACATTACAAGATTTATTTACTCATTAAATGAAAAAGCTATTATGCAACATTTGAAGGATTGTACAGGTAAAACAGGCCGACCCGATGCTATAGACGCGTGGAACCTTTTGATGATTTAGGCGCTCAACCTTAAAGAACGGAGCTGAGCGAGGACCACCCTTTGATCTGAGAGCTGCGTTAGTGTAATCAAGAAAAACTCTGGATCTAGTATTAATATTCAAGTATTAATAAACAAAAAAAAGGAAAAATAAAAAACAATTGTACGATACACTTGCTTATATTTTCATATGAAAGGAATACAATGCAAAGCATTTTTGTGGCTTTTTGTAGTTTCTATAAGCCAGAATGTGTTTTTTGATAGCTTTGCTAATAAGAGACGGATAGTTCACCCAGAGGGGGGAAATGAAAGGGCGTCGCAGCCCTAAGCCATGAAAAACAGACTGAGATCCAATGCTTTGCTGAACTGTTTTATCTTTGTAGAGGTTTGTTTTTAAACGTGTATTTCTAATTATATATAATAATGGTAATATTAAGATTCTTTAAAAAAAAAATCTGTGAAATTAACATGCTTGTGTATAGCTTTCTAATATATAAATATATATACTAATGATTTTTTTTTTTGTTGGTTTCTTAGTGGAGTTTCTATGTGCAGTTGCACATGTTGTCTGGTTTGTTTCATTTGAGCCCTGAGCGGTGCTGTTCGGGCGTGTATTTAGTCTAACCTTAAAAATCAGCTGGAAAGCATTGCCAGGTGTGTTTTGTGTGTGACGGAGGAAAAGACAGGCCTGAATGCTGAAAACACATCCTGTTAGTGGGAAAATGTCATGAGACTGGAACTGGGGATGACACGGAAATAAATGTTGACACATGATGTACACGGTTGTCATACTGATGAGGAAATATGACTGTCCCTCAAATCCACATCTAGATGCATTTGAATGCATCAGATATTTCATTCTTAACCTTAATTATCTAATTTAATACTGTATAGTTAATCTCATAAAACCTGTTTTTGACATTAGCATCATTCAGTTCCATTTCAAATCTTCACCACAATCTTAGCACAAGCCCAGACCCAATCTATACAATTTTTCTTTTGAATCATATTTATGTAATGTAATTTAAGTGCATTGTGATTAATTATCCCCAATCATTTGCAAACCTAATTCGATTCGGCGTCGTCCTCATGTTCCACTCTTCAAAAACAGGGTTCCACATCATTTAACCACATGTCACATGACAGTTTGGCTTCAGATACACAAGGACAAATTGATCATGCTGGTATGAAAGAAGCACAATTGTTTTATTTTCAATAAATAGCTGTTTTTGATTTACTCTTTTTTAAAACAATGAAACTAGCCACATATCTCTCTGCCTCCCACTCCCGTATCTGCTGTCACTTAAGTGTTATAATATTTCTGTGTGCATATTTCATGCAGGTTCACTATGTTGTTACTGTATACAGTCTGTGTAGTCAAACAGGGGCAGAGCCTCTATAATGGTGTTCTTCTCTTCTTCTTTTTTTTTTTTTTTAATTCAATACAAAAAGGTTGAGAAAAAAAAATAAACATGATGTTTCAGGCGGCATAAGTGTGGAGAAACCAAAGCCAGTGGCATTTCTGTGTTGTAAAATTCAACTTTTATTTTCACATTCATTTTATGGTTTTTGCAAGCATTGAAACAAGACAATAAAAAGAATTTGCTCAAAAATGTACAATTGGTTTCACATTTCAATTTCAGTCAGTCAAATGTAGCTTCAGATGTCAACACCAAACCACAGTAATTCACCTGTTTTGTTGCTCATTTGTCTCCCTGTGCATTGGAAAACGTATTTGGTATTTACAATTTGTAGAATCATTCAGGCCTGATCATGTGAGACGCATTCTTGCTGTCCACTTGATCAAAGCCCACCACACACAGTAATTATCATGCTCACTGATTGAAATAATGCCAACATGTCCTGACGGTTGATTAGAGTGTAGTTTTGACAACAATTTGAACCAAAGACACAGAGAAAACTGTCTTTATCTTTGTTTTTTTTCTTCTTCTTCTTCTTCTTCTTGTGTTTGTTAAATTTGAAGGCGTTCTTTTTCATCACCTGTTGATCAGTTGTTCTTTGTCATTATTATAATAGACTAAATGTTGGTACCTCAAAATTTGACCCAAGCAGTACCTCAGCTGATGTTTTGATAACAGTGAAAAGGGGAGACCATACACCTGTACAGCCATGTGTAATAACCATGTAATACCATTGCTTAAGGTCCCTACATTCACATATGGGATTCTCTGTTGCTCCACCGTGTTTGTGGTTTATTTAAGTTGTATTCAAAAGCTGAAAAAGACATTTTTTAAAAAGAGTAATATGTTAAAAAATGCTTAAAAAGTCAGTCTGTAGTATCAAATGTAGCTTGTATAAACCTGAAAACGGGGGAAGGTTTGGAACTAATGTTTTCTGGAACGCGACAGCGGCTTTCAGCGGCATAAGCTGGCCTTTGTCGCCACTTGAGACTAAGATGGTATTAAATTAAATCCACATCTCTGTAACTCAAGGGACTTGATTCAGCTGTATGTAGTGAAAAACGTATGGGGATGAAATAAAAGTCTCCTCTGCTGGAGGGGAAGGCTATTTGTATTTTGCAGAGATTTCAGTAAAGTTACTGGCTTTCTTAGTTATCCTGATGTGACTTGGTGTGATTTCATTGTGTTTGACTTGTTTCTGCATGCAAACTCCAAACGGTGGATACTTTCATACTGAGCAGACTTAAAAAAAACAAAAAACAGAAACACATCAACATGAAAATCTTCCATCAGTGCATGGTGTCCATAAAGCAGCTCCACTTTAAGACAAGACATTGAAATAATGACAAAGGCATCATTTTCACATTTGCTTCTTTTCCATTTAGATTTAACAAATGTGGCATTCTGAAATAAGTATTCATACTGAAGACATTTATTTGACATTTAAAGCCAAGGTTTATCTCACTTATCATTACAGTTGCATCATCTCTCTCAGTGATACATTATTATGCCAAATAGACAATATGCATGGACCTTACATTCACAGGGAAAAAACACATGTTCATAAACAATGCAAACACAGTGATCTGCTCATATAAGATGATGAGAAGAAGAAGAAGAAGAGAAGGAGAAGAAGAAGAAGAGGAGGAGGAGAAGGAGGAGGAGGAGAATAATGAGAAGAAGAAGAAATCTAGAAGAAGAAGAAGAAGAAAAAGAAGAAGAAGAAGCTTTAACAATCTCAATCTGACGCACAGAAACTAGTGGAGCTGTTCAGAACTGCGTATTAAAGAATAATGACGGTGGATGACGCACTTCTGGCTTCTGAAAATACAATAATCAGTAACAACAGTTACACATTTATTAAGAGATGATGGTGTAATTTAACTACGTTGTCAACACGAAAACACTGATTATAAAAATTAGACCTCTTCTTACAGCATGGCTCTCGTTTAGATATTTTTTCTTCACCTAAAAATGATCAAGTTTTTCTTTTTCTTTATCATTTATAGCTGATAAAAAAAATTTTTAAATGCAAGCAAAACAAAAATAGGCTATATGTTTCGAGCTTTTCGAGCCTGTCCTGTTTTTTTTCCAAAATATCCCTATTGCAACTTATTTGTACAATATCTATGATTTTTATGGGATAATTGTTTTGTTTTTCGTTAGTATCTTAGATGCGTAATAGGTGTTTTGAAAAAGCAGCATCACATGATTAACAGGTGCGACTCAAATCAAATCTTTATTGTGTCATGTTGACTCCTCAGAAGACAAACCGAGCTTCAAGTGAAGATGCGTTCATCTTTTAAATTAATTTCAGTTTAGGACACGTTTATCAACGCAGTGTGTGTGTGTGTGTGTGTCCTCTTTAATTGAATCAGTCCCAACAATTAGGCTACATCATTAAATTATCTTAAAAGAAAAGTGTGCTATGGTGCGTTTATGGAAAGTACCTGTAAAAGTAGGCCTATACCTCTATAGAATGAAGTACATTTAAACACGTTCATGTTTCATTATCAATGATTCATTTCAATGTTAGTTGTAAAAGCAACACAGAATGCAATTCGTTCAAAATATCACAATTAAACTCCAGCTTTATTTGGTGTGTTTGCGCGTCTCTTCCTATTAAATTATTAATTTGAGATTGAGATTTTCCATCAGAAAGAAACCTTAATAGTCCAATATACATTTTCAGTATCTTATTTTATAGATTGAATTCGATTATTTTCTTTTAAAAAACACGCAAAACAGAAAACAATGTGATATAACGGTTGTTGCCTCAAAGAAGCAGATTAAACACAATTTACATTTTTTTTTTATCTCACATGTAATGTTACTAAAGACACAAACACGCACCTTTATCATTATAATTGTGCACAAAATCGAAGATAACGAAATCACAATTCCAGTTAAATCATTTTTACAGTTTAGAGCAGGCTGTAATCGAGAAAGTATTCCCTTAAAAACGCTTTATAATACTAGATTTACTTTACTCAATTGTTAGTTTATATGACATTACTGTAAAGGTATATATTTATTTGCTGTATTACTGCGATATTCCGATAGGGATCTGTGCGTCTATGCTGCTATAAGCAGTGAGTTTTATGGTTTAGAGTTTATAGTATTTTTTTTTATCTCGTCAATATTCCTGCAGTATATGAATTCTTTTAAACTGTCTTGGAGGGTTAGGATACTATAATTCGTTTTCGCAGGTTTTTAATTAGGCCTCACTTCATGAAGTCCCTCCACTGCTTTATTATAGGCTGCATTAAGATTCTAGTGAATTTGAAGGGTTAATTCCAGTCGCCTGTGGTGAAGAAGGCTGATAAAAGTCACTGGAAGGCACAAAATAATTTATTATCTGTCTGAAATAATCGATTGTGACAACAGTTCTCACAGTTTCTCAAAAGGTCAGACTGATGCAAAAAACACGTCACCGTTTGAACTGGCAAACAGGTCGCTTACATCTGATCAAGTTCTTGTTAATAAACGCATGTACAGATGCGAGGCAAATCAAAAACATGAGGAAGATCAGAGAATGTGAAAAAAAAACAAGGACATTAAAGTCTTAATCTAAATATCTCTTTTTAAAAAACAAGACAGCATATTTGAATTAACTAATAATAAAAATAAAAATAAATAAATAATGTTTTAACCTAAACTGTAACAGAAGTATAGCCATGCAGGAATATGTCCCAGTTTTAGTGCCGTATTCTGCAGGATCAGGTATTACATGTTATATGACTGGGCTCTGGCAATTTAGGCTTTCAGCAACAACAAAAAACACATCTGTATTTTAAGATGCATGCACTCTTTATGGAATTTTACTCGTATTAATTTGGGTGGGGTGTGTCAGCAGGTGTACAATGTACTTCAGTGAATTACTTCAGACATGCATCTACTTCAGAATTTATCTATTCTTTTGTTATTATACTGTTTAACTTGCACCAACAAAACCAAAGCAAATTCCTAGTGTTTACTTCTAACACCTGACAATAAACACCATTCTGATTCTGATTCTGATTCTGATTCTGATTCTGAACCTGCAGCCTGATGGCCACATTTCCATCATCACCAGTCTCCAAATTCACCACTAGATGTCACCATTGAGTCGTCTAGTCGAACCCCACCTAACCTTCACCCTCCTCATCCTCACCCTCTTGTTTCCATGTAGATCGAACAGACATAAATAAGCCTGTTTGTACTCTCTACTCACCAACTGATTCACAAATATTTGTGGTGTCAGTGTGATATATATGTATAGAATATTCCTCCCTGCTCGTTTAAATCTACACATTATTGTTTAAGATCCGATTGTAAAAAAGAAGGATACTCTGTCATGTGAAGTAAAAACAACAGTGCAATAATAATAATAATAATAATAATAATAATAATAATAATAATAATCCTAAAAAGGGAGAAAAAAAGTGTTCATCAGTGCATGGTACACGAGACACCTCACACCTTTACTACAGGTTGGAAAAAAATAGCATGGCTGCTTCTTTAATTTGGAGGTGTTTCATTACACCAATTTCAAAATACTATTTACAGATTGGACAAATTGGGGGGAAAAAAATTGTATTTTAACATATGTTTTTTTGCCTCACTGTGGTGATTTCTGGAAAGAAGATGACCGCCCACGCTTTATTCTGCTTGCCTCGTTTTAAATGAAATATGTAGCCGAATTATTGGCTCACATTACATATTCATAATGAGAGCATTTTAATATAGAAATGTAAAAAAAAAAAAAAAAAAGAAAATCTGTCTTATTTGTTTGTCCAGCTGTTTTCAACTCATCTGTTTGGAACTGTTTTTCGGCCTGGTGGCTGTCTATTGTCACAAAACGCTATTAAAAAAGGCTACTAAAATGCAACCAAGTCGTTTAATCAACAGGAACACAGAGAATAGCCGGTGTCCATAAATAAATTGTGTCTCTATTCATGATTCAGATGAGGATCACTGGAAAAACAGCGCACTGCTCTCCTCTCTAACTCCATCACAGACTCTGGACATGTATACAGTCATATGGTCAAGAGAAATATATAGTGGTTTTAAAGAATAAAAGGTGAGTAAAGACCTCTGCTAATGTTAAAGGTCCACCTTTCCCAGAATGTTAACGAATTGATTCTTTATTTCATGAGAAAATGATCGAAAGAATAAGAGGCTACATTAGTTTTGTTAAACATTTTCCCAATCCCTTCCTATAATAAAACTCCTCTCATCGACCTCATTAAAAACAATTATATCTATATCTTATTGGAAGAATTATAGTTTGATTTTATCCAAAAGTGCACACTCTTAACACATTATGAGCTTGGCTTAACTTTGAAGGCAAACGAAGGTGTGTATTCTTTCTAAGGTGGTGATA